>JAWNOA010000046.1:0-221446 GCA_035046345.1 Drosophila birchii | reverse complement strand
TAACGCTTGGGTGTAGAGAACGGTGGCGCCAGCTAGGACTCGGAGTTGGAAGCTTAAAGGGTTGGTAGAAAGTTAAGAGAAATTAACAGAGCCAAGTTTCCGCCTGTCACCCGAGGAGTTTCCGCCTTCGGCGGGATCGTTCGACTGGGGATGGGATGAGTGCTAAGCGGTCGGTTTCATACCTCTCTGGCATCGATACCGGCAAGTTGATCTTGCCGCAAAGATAGAAAAGTTTCGGCAAACAATTCTGGGAATTTGCTTCCCAAATACCTACATATTTATATCAGTGGCAGCTATTCCTTGGGATCCCGACTGCAGTTGGAGCTCTGCTTTGAGTAAGGAAAAAAAAAAAGAGATAATAGCTGGAGATAGGCACGGTGCTAATAAGTGAATTTAAATAGATTGGAAATTGAACTTTCCCCGACGCCAATATCGCCCGGCAAAGCGCGGGAGCGCAGGGCAGCGAGGGGAGCAGAGGAGGTGGAGCAAAGCGGACGACCGGACTAGCGGATCATTTTCGAGCGCGGGCGGACCGGCGTCAGCGAAAGCGGAGGAGGCAATTACCGCGCCCCCCCCTTTCTCTAGAAGTGGATTAGCGGAAGCAGCGGCCGCTTAGTTTTTTTTGCATAGGGCCTTAGTTCGCCGTTGTGGTTTTTTTTCTTTTGTGCGCGACTAGGCCCCTGATCTCTATTGGGATCCGTTTGAACATTTGGCGGATGAATAAACGGCCGCGATGAGCGGATGAAGGCGCGCTGACTGGAAATATCTTGGCCACCCCTGGAGAGGCTTTGGCCAAGTTCAGGCGAAGGCGTTGGCCGCGGGCGGACCGCCCCGTTACACTGACGGCGAATGCTGTTCACTTTTAATTACATTTAAGCGACAGCACTATTTTTGGTTTGCGTTGAGGCAGCGGGAGGAAATAAGAGTATATCGAAGAGGATCGGAAGATTGATTAGATCGGCTAATGCATTAGAGGAAAAAAAAAACAGCCTTCGAGTAGGAACCAATTTTCGGCCAGGGCTAGCTATACATATTTTCTTGTCCACAGCCATCAGCCACCATCGAATATCGCCGCGGGAAAGCGCTTTCTTCGCGGGATAAAAGACAAGGGTGAGTGACAAATATCTGGCGTAAAAATAATAGAACAGAATATGCGGCTCAAAGGCCCATAGTAAGCTAGACCTGACCTAGGATTAGTGTCCCTAAAGCGAGGCGGAGTTGCCATTGAATCAAGAGCCTCAGTAATTCTTGGTCAGCCAAATTAATAATCACAGTCGATCCTCTCCCATCGCCTTTATTTCCGTCCCCCACACAATTTTGTTTAACGTCGCATGTCAGCCAACCTTGTGTTTATATTTATGTCATAAGCTTGTCTATTAAATTAATGTTTCTCCAACTTTTAGGCTTTAGTCATAATAATAATAATGGTTTTTGTTAGCGTTAAGGAAATATATATTATAATGTGCTAAACTCGCTAGCGTTTTGCCTTCGGCTAGCAATGTCCCTAGGGAAGTCCTGATAGGAACAGAAGGGGTCATCTGGGAAAGGATGGAAAGGGTGACCAAGGATGGGAGGGCACAGCCGCTTTACCGCCACCAAAAGCGAGCCGTTTAATGTTTAGTGTGATTGCCAGTTTTTTGTCGGTGTATATGTTATAGTTTTGGTTATAATTTTTCGTCGTAGCACGCATTTAAATTACAAACTTTATGCAATAGTGGCATAGTCCGGGAGGGAAAAATCCACCCTATAGCCGACGAGCCCCAGCCGGGACAAGAAGCGTGCGCCCTCTGTCAGGACTAAGAACATCGGCCACGAGTCGTTACATTTATAATTTATTATAAAGAATTAATAAGAATTCATAAAGTTAATGGCGCCCAACTTAGTGGCCAAATACATTTTGTTAGAGCTGCAACAATGCGGTCTACAATTAATAACACATTATATACCTATCATGTTCATCTGCCTTCTAGCGGCATAGGTACTAGAGTGGGCTTTAGAGGCAAATACGTTTGTATTAGTGTCTGCAAGCCACGGTTGCTCCAGTGTAAGCATCGTAAAGGTAGATGACCTCATCAGCCAGCTTTGATTAGGAATTAGTCGCATTGGAGATACGGATGATCAAGCTGTCAGCAGCGATAATCCGGCCACGGCTTAGGAGTAGTTAAAAGAGGGCGACTTAATACCCTACAGTTTAGGGATCGGTAGTTAGGACTGGTTGACCGCATAGGAAAAACAGGGATAAGGTCTATCAGTAGTCTGTCACCTGGCCACGATCAGCAGTTGTGACACGGATCCTTGTGCATCCACAACATGTCCAGGGCAGAACTGGCTCATTACACGCATGGATATACAGAGACAACTCCCTCAGAAGAGTTTATCTGGCCACGGATAATGAGCAAAGTAATATGCCCGGTCGCAATAGTAGAAGGGCAGAAAGGAAGAAGTAATTAGGAAAGAAACCGATTAGCGTTGGCTCGATTTTAAGCAAGGCAATGCTAATTAGCAATTGCATTTGTTTTTGTTTCGTTCGTTTTTTTTTGTTGTTCATTTTCTGCTCTACTAGTCTCGTATCAATTTGGCAATCACATTATTAGGTTCGACCTAGGGAAGAAGCTATGCTTGAAGGCAAATAAATGTTTTGATTCTGTTTTGTTCGCTGAGTTTGTTTACAAAGTTTGTGTTTACAACATTTGGAATATTTTGGATTATTTATTGTCACAGCATTTTTATTATATTTTTGATATTATTTATTACAGCTTAATTATTATTTATTTATCAACATCAATATTTATCATTTATTTATCATTACATATTGTTGGGATATTTGGAAATTGTTTATAAAAAGGGTTTATTTGGATTGAGATTGGAAAGAGTCAGCAAGAGGTAGATTTTAGCGTCTGCAATGGAAGGAGACGAAGCTAATCAAGTAAAGTGCGCATTGTGCGGAGCAGAGTTAGGACAAGAAGGCATATATAAAACCGGATGTAAGCAGGAATTCCATCGATCCTGTCTTGCGGCCTACTCAAAGAAGCATGGGAAGTGTCCGTCCTGCAATACGTCTTGTTTTGAGGTAGCAAGTGGGAGTTCGGGGTCGCAGGACACCAAGTCGACACCGGGAAGCAAAGCCGGCACTGCGGCCAAGAGTGCATCTGATAGAAGCGGAAAAGAAACGTCACAGCAACCGGCGATCTCTTCTAAAGCTATTGCAGCCATGATCACGGAATCTGTGAAAACGATGCAAAACGAAATGATGACACGGTTGTCCGCGCAGATGGCTCAATTAATTCAGACAAATGTTGCTGCTCAATTCCAGTCGCTTTCGTTAGGGAGAAATAATACTCCGATTCCGATGGGGCGAGATCAAGATGAAATTGATTTTCACCATTCTCAAGAATTTCAGCCAGAGGGAAGACAAACTCCCAGAAGCCAAATGTCCGATCTGGCGAATAGGCCAGACAAAGTAGTCCAAATCATGAATGGTTGGAAGTTACGTTTCGACGGCAGTCCAGGAAGCATTCCTGTGGATCATTTCATCTACCGAGTCGAAACTAAAACCCAGCAGACTTTAGAAGGGAATTTTCCAGTTTTATGTAGTAATGCAAGCATTCTCTTTGATGGCAAAGCTAGGGAATTCTATTGGAGATTACACAAGACTGCCAGGAGTATTCGCTGGGATGTGCTTTGTCAGGCATTAAGGAAGCAGTTCAAGGACACACGGACTGAAGGGGATATCGAAGAGGAAATTAAGGATCGAAAACAGCGGGAGAAAGAAAGTTTCGATTGTTTTTATGAAGCCATCGCCCAGCTGATGGACAATTTGGAGGTCCCCTTGTCCGAGAAAAGGTTAGTGGATATTCTGAGGAGAAATCTCAGGCCCGAAACAAGGTATCAGCTGCTGAATTTCAAGATAGATTCAGTAGAGGAACTTAGGGAGATGTGCAGACGACGAGAGGAGTATCACGAGGAGAGGAAAAGGAATTTTGGGCATCAAGTTAATGGGCCGGCACGCAGGCAAGTGGCCGAAATAGTTGAGGATCAACTGGCAGAGGACGCTGCCGAATTTTCCGATGGCGAATTAGAGGGATGCGAGGTAGAAGCGTTGGCTCTGATTTGCTGGAACTGTCGCAAGGAAGGTCATCGTTACCAGGATTGTGGGGGAAAACGCAAGGTCTTCTGCTATGGTTGCGGTGCCCCAAATACATACAAGCCCTCGTGTGAGAAATGTCAACAAAAAAACTTAGTGGCGAACACACAGCCTCGTCAGCTGATGCGTGTTCGTCGCCAACAGCCCTCGAGTCGAGACGACAGTTAGGAGAAATAGTTAGCAATAAATTGGTCGATTTAAGTTCTAATCATAGTAAAATAATTCCGAAAAATCTGATAATTAGGCCAAACCAGTTAATAAATAAGGATTTAGTCCAGCAGAAAGTTAAATCCAGAAGTTCCAAGCGGATGAGAGCGTTTTGGGAGGCAGCCAGAACCATAAATGCCATCCGATACAAGGAGAGCGACAAACGTCCTTATGCGGAGGTGAAAGTGCTGGATCGAGTAGTTTTGGGATTGCTAGACACAGGGGCAGCAATGAGTGTAGTTGGTGGAAATTTGGCCAGATATATCATAAGCAAACGAATCCCTTTTAAACGGGGCATGTCTATTGCGCATACCGCAGATGGCGGGCGGCAAGAAGTCATTGGGCGATGGAAAGCTTTGGTCACCTATGAGTCCGACACTAAGGAGTTGGAGTTTTTCGTGATTCCGTCGCTAAGACAGGATATGTATTTAGGCATTGACTTCTGGACCAAATTCAATCTTTTACCACCAGAGATGCAAGTAGCTGAAATAATTCCCGAATCACATGATCTGTCGCCAGGCCAGAAAAAGCAATTGCAGGAAGTGATCTGTGAATTCCCGTCATTTGCTGTTTCTGGGTTGGGGAAAACCTCAGTTTTGTCGCACTCGATTGATGTAGGAGATGTCAAGCCGGTAAAACAAAGGCATTTCCCGGTATCACCGGCTATCGAAAAGCTTTTATATGCCGAGGTAGACCGGATGTTAAAATTAGGAGTCATCGAGGAATCTGATAGTGCGTGGTCTTCTCCAGTGGTGCTGGTGCAGAAACCAGGGAAAATAAGGCTTTGCTTAGACAGCAGGAAGGTAAATGCATTCACTAAAAAGGACGCTTATCCGTTGCCGCAGATAGACGGAATCTTGAGTCGTTTGCCTAGGGCAATGTTTATTTCAAGCCTGGATCTTAAGGATGCTTACTGGCAGATACCTTTGGATCCAGAGTCTCGGGACAAAACGGCTTTTACCATTCCAGGCAAGCCGTTGTACCATAACAAAGTCATGCCTTTTGGGCTTACTAACGCTTCGCAGACCATGACACGGCTGATGGACAAGGTTATACCAGCCGATCTGAGAAATGAAGTGTTTGTCTATTTAGATGATTTGTTGATAGTTTCCGATAGCCTCGATTCGCATTTAAAGGTATTAAAAAGAGTGGCAAAATATATCAAATTAGCAGGCTTGACTTTGAATGTGGAAAAAAGTAAGTTCTGTATGCGGTCGGTGAAATATCTTGGCCACATTGTTGGAGAGGGGGTCATACGAACGGATCCGGATAAGATATCGGCCATGTCAGATTTCCCAATACCGAATTCCCTAAAGGCTCTTCGGAGATTCCTGGGGATGGTGGGATGGTATAGGAAATTCATCAGTAGCTTCGCCACTTACAGATTTGTTAAAACCTAGATGCAAGTTTGTCATGTCTCCCGAGGGAAGGAAAGCATTTGAAGATCTAAAGAGTATGCTGTGCGCGGCACCAGTACTGCATAGCCCCGATTTCGGCCAGCCTTTCTACATCCACTGTGCGAGCTGCTACATGATAATTTTGTATGGAAGCTGTGGATTCCGCAAGAACTAATACCGGATGTTTTGGCGGAAGCTCATGAGAGTCCTTTAGCGTCGCATGGTGGCATCCATAAAACATTAGAGCGAGTAAGGCGGTTTTATTATTGGCCAAGGTTGGTCAAGGACGTCAAAGAAAAAGTCCTCGCTTGCGATACATGCAAGGCAACGAAAGCTCCAAATTGCATACAAAGACCGCCGATGGGGGCAGCCCCTGAGTCTCAAAGGTTTTTCCAGAAATTGTACGTAGATTTTCTCGGACCTTATCCGCGTTCGAGAAGTGGGCATGTGGGAATTTTCATAGTTCTCGATCATTACTCCAAATTTGTGTTTTTGAAGCCTGTCAAGAAGTTAACGGCGGAGGTAGTGATCAAATACTTGCAGCAGGAACTTTTCCACACCTTTGGCTTTCCGGAGACTATAGTCTCGGACAATGGTTCCCAATTCAGATCGGACAATTTCCAGAAATTTCTTGGCAAATATAAAGTTTCGCACACTCTCACTGCTGTGTATTCCCCTCAGGCTAATGCCTCCGAGCGAGTCAATCGTTCGGTTGTGGCGGCAATCCGTTCTTATGTGAAGGCGGATCAGAAAAATTGGGATGAGGAACTTAGCAGCATTGCGTGTGCATTGCGAACGGCTGTCCATTCAAGCTTGGGAACATCGCCATATTATATGGTTTTCGGACAACAATATGTTTCCTCTGGTGCAAATTATAAGTTACTAAGAGCGCTTAGTCTGTTGGAGGATAGGTCGGTTGGATTCTCTAAGCCAGATTCTTTGGAGTTGGTGCGGATTAAAGCCCTTCAGGTAATGGAAAAGCAAAGGGAAAAGAATGAGAAGAACTACAACTTGCGGTCGAGAGAAGTGTCTTATAGCGTTGGACAGGAAGTATTTCGTAGAAATTTTAAGCAGAGTAACTTCCAGGCCGGATACAGTTCGAAATTAGGTCCAGCCTACGTGAAGGCCAGGGTCCGCAAGAAAGTAGGCAGTGCTTATTATGAGTTGGAGGACCTCCAAGGGCGTTCGGTTGGTCGTTACCATGCCAAAGATTTAAGGCAGTAGCCCCAAGCTTAGTTGGGATCAGCTTGGGTTGATTACCCCCAAGTCTGATCTTTGGCGGGGGGTATTTGTAACGCTTGGGTGTAGAGAACGGTGGCGCCAGCTAGGACTCGGAGTTGGAAGCTTAAAGGGTTGGTAGAAAGTTAAGAGAAATTAACAGAGCCAAGTTTCCGCCTGTCACCCGAGGAGTTTCCGCCTTCGGCGGGATCGTTCGACTGGGGATGGGATGAGTGCTAAGCGGTCGGTTTCATACCTCTCTGGCATCGATACCGGCAAGTTGATCTTGCCGCAAAGATAGAAAAGTTTCGGCAAACAATTCTGGGAATTTGCTTCCCAAATACCTACATATTTATATCAGTGGCAGCTATTCCTTGGGATCCCGACTGCAGTTGGAGCTCTGCTTTGAGTAAGGAAAAAAAAAAGAGATAATAGCTGGAGATAGGCACGGTGCTAATAAGTGAATTTAAATAGATTGGAAATTGAACTTTCCCCGACGCCAATATCGCCCGGCAAAGCGCGGGAGCGCAGGGCAGCGAGGGGAGCAGAGGAGGTGGAGCAAAGCGGACGACCGGACTAGCGGATCATTTTCGAGCGCGGGCGGACCGGCGTCAGCGAAAGCGGAGGAGGCAATTACCGCGCCCCCCCTTTCTCTAGAAGTGGATTAGCGGAAGCAGCGGCCGCTTAGTTTTTTTTGCATAGGGCCTTAGTTCGCCGTTGTGGTTTTTTTTCTTTTGTGCGCGACTAGGCCCCTGATCTCTATTGGGATCCGTTTGAACATTTGGCGGATGAATAAACGGCCGCGATGAGCGGATGAAGGCGCGCTGACTGGAAATATCTTGGCCACCCCTGGAGAGGCTTTGGCCAAGTTCAGGCGAAGGCGTTGGCCGCGGGCGGACCGCCCCGTTACACTGACGGCGAATGCTGTTCACTTTTAATTACATTTAAGCGACAGCACTATTTTTGGTTTGCGTTGAGGCAGCGGGAGGAAATAAGAGTATATCGAAGAGGATCGAAAGATTGAGTAGATCGGCTAATGCATTAGAGAAGAAAAAAAAACCAGCCTTCGAGTAGGAAACAATTTTCGGCCAGGGCTAGCTATACATATTTTCTTATCCACAGCCATCAGCCACCATCGAATATCGCCGCGGGAAAGCGCTTTCTTCGCGGGATAAAAGAAAAGGGTGAGTGACGAAAATCTGGCGTAAAAATAATAGAACGGAAAATGCGGCTCAAAGGCCCATAGTAAACTAGACCTGACCTAGGATTTGTGTCCCTAAAGCGAGGCGGAGTTGCCATCAAATCAAGAGCCTCAGTAATTTTTGGTCAGCTGAATCAATAATCACAGTCGATCCTCTCCCATCGCCTTTGTTTCCGTCCCCCACACAATTTTGTTTAACGTCGCATGTCAGCCAACCTTGTGTTTATATTTATGTCATAAGCTCGTCTATTAATTTAATGTTTCTCCAACTTTTAGGCTTTAGTCATAATAATAATAATGGTTTTTGTTAGCGTTAAGGAAATATATATTATAATGTGCTAAACTCGCTAGCGTTTTGCCTTCAGCTAGCAATGTCCCTAGGGAAGTCCTGATAGGAACAGAAGGGGTCATCTGGGAAAGGATGGAAAGGGTGACCAAGGATGGGAGGGCACAGCCGCTTTACCGCCACCAAAAGCGAGCCGTTTAATGTTTAGTGTGATTGCCAGTTTTTTGTCGGTGTATATGTTATAGTTTTGGTTATAATTTTTCGTCGTAGCACGCATTTAAATTACAAACTTTATGCAATAGTGGCATAGTCCGGGAGGGAAAAATCCACCCTATAGCCGACGAGCCCCAGCAGGGACAAGAAGCGTGCGCCCTCTGTCAGGACTAAGAACATCGGCCACGAGTCGTTACATTTATAATTTATTATAAAGAATTAATAAGAATTCATAAAGTTAATGGCGCCCAACTTAGTGGCCAAATACATTTTGTTAGAGCTGCAACAATGCGGTCTACAATTAATAACACATTATATGCCTATCATGTTCATCTTCCTTCTAGCGGCATAGGTACTAGAGTGGGCTTTAGAGGCAAATACGTTTGTATTAGTGTCTGCAAGCCACGGTTGCTCCAGTGTAAGCATCGTAAAGGTAGATGACCTCATCAGCCAGCTTTGATTAGGAATTAGTCGCATTGGAGATACGGATGATCAAGCTGTCAGCAGCGATAATCCGGCCACGGCTTAGGAGTAGTTAAAAGAGGGCGACTTAATACCCTACAGTTTAGGGATCGGTAGTTAGGACTGGTTGACCGCATAGGAAAAACAGGGATAAGGTCTATCAGTAGTCTGTCACCTGGCCACGATCAGCAGTTGTGACACGGATCCTTGTGCATCCACAACATGTCCAGGGCAGAACTGGCTCATTACACGCATGGATATACAGAGACAACTCCCTCAGAAGAGTTTATCTGGCCACGGATAATGAGCAAAGTAATATGCCCGGTCGCAATAGTAGAAGGGCAGAAAGGAAGAAGTAATTAGCAAAGAAACCGATTAGCGTTGGCTCGATTTTAAGCAAGGCAATGCTAATTAGCAATTGCATTTGTTTTTGTTTCGTTCGTTTTTTTTTGTTGTTCATTTTCTGCTCTACTAGTCTCGTATCAATTTGGCAATCACATTATTAGGTTCGACCTAGGGAAGAAGCTATGCTTGAAGGCAAATAAATGTTTTGATTCTGTTTTGTTCGCTGAGTTTGTTTACAAAGTTTGTGTTTACAACATTTGGAATATTTTGGATTATTTATTGTCACAGCATTTTTATTATATTTTTGATATTATTTATTACAGCTTAATTATTATTTATTTATCAACATCAATATATATCATTTATTTATCATTACATATTGTTGGGATATTTGGAATTTGTTTATAAAAAGGGTTTATTTGGATTGAGATTGGAAAGAGTCAGCAAGAGGTAGATTTTAGCGTCTGCAATGGAAGGAGACGAAGCTAATCAAGTAAAGTGCGCATTGTGCGGAGCAGAGTTAGGACAAGAAGGCATATATAAAACCGGATGTAAGCAGGAATTCCATCGATCCTGTCTTGCGGCCTACTCAAAGAAGCATGGGAAGTGTCCGTCCTGCAATACGTCTAGTTTTGAGGTAGCAAGTGGGAGTTCGGGGTCGCAGGACACCAAGTCGACACCGGGAAGCAAAGCCGGCACTGCGGCCAAGAGTGCATCTGATAGAAGCGGAAAAGAAACGTCACAGCAACCGGCGATCTCTTCTAAAGCTATTGCAGCCATGATCACGGAATCTGTGAAAACGATGCAAAACGAAATGATGACACGGTTGTCCGCGCAGATGGCTCAATTAATTCAGACAAATGTTGCTGCTCAATTCCAGTCGCTTTCGTTAGGGAGAAATAATACTCCGATTCCGATGGGGCGAGATCAAGATGAAATTGATTTTCACCATTCTCAAGAATTTCAGCCAGAGGGAAGACAAACTCCCAGAAGCCAAATGTCCGATCTGGCGAATAGGCCAGACAAAGTAGTCCAAATCATGAATGGTTGGAAGTTACGTTTCGACGGCAGTCCAGGAAGCATTCCTGTGGATCATTTCATCTACCGAGTCGAAACTAAAACCCAGCAGACTTTAGAAGGGAATTTTCCAGTTTTATGTAGTAATGCAAGCATTCTCTTTGATGGCAAAGCTAGGGAATTCTATTGGAGATTACACAAGACTGCCAGGAGTATTCGCTGGGATGTGCTTTGTCAGGCATTAAGGAAGCAGTTCAAGGACACACGGACTGAAGGGGATATCGAAGAGGAAATTAAGGATCGAAAACAGCGGGAGAAAGAAAGTTTCGATTGTTTTTATGAAACCATCGCCCAGCTGATGGACAATTTGGAGGTCCCCTTGTCCGAGAAAAGGTTAGTGGATATTCTGAGGAGAAATCTCAGGCCCGAAACAAGGTATCAGCTGCTGAATTTCAAGATAGATTCAGTAGAGGAACTTAGGGAGATGTGCAGACGACGAGAGGAGTATCACGAGGAGAGGAAAAGGAATTTTGGGCATCAAGTTAATGGGCCGGCACGCAGGCAAGTGGCCGAAATAGTTGAGGATCAACTGGCAGAGGACGCTGCCGAATTTTCCGATGGCGAATTAGAGGGATGCGAGGTAGAAGCGTTGGCTCTGATTTGCTGGAACTGTCGCAAGGAAGGTCATCGTTACCAGGATTGTGGGGGAAAACGCAAGGTCTTCTGCTATGGTTGCGGTGCCCCAAATACATACAAGCCCTCGTGTGAGAAATGTCAACAAAAAAACTTAGTGGCGAACACACAGCCTCGTCAGCTGATGCGTGTTCGTCGCCAACAGCCCTCGAGTCGAGACGACAGTTAGGAGAAATAGTTAGCAATAAATTGGTCGATTTAAGTTCTAATCATAGTAAAATAATTCCGAAAAATCTGATAATTAGGCCAAACCAGTTAATAAATAAGGATTTAGTCCAGCAGAAAGTTAAATCCAGAAGTTCCAAGCGGATGAGAGCGTTTTGGGAGGCAGCCAGAACCATAAATGCCATCCGATACAAGGAGAGCGACAAACGTCCTTATGCGGAGGTGAAAGTGCTGGATCGAGTAGTTTTGGGATTGCTAGACACAGGGGCAGCAATGAGTGTAGTTGGTGGAAATTTGGCCAGATATATCATAAGCAAACGAATCCCTTTTAAACGGGGCATGTCTATTGCGCATACCGCAGATGGCGGGCGGCAAGAAGTCATTGGGCGATGGAAAGCTTTGGTCACCTATGAGTCCGACACTAAGGAGTTGGAGTTTTTCGTGATTCCGTCGCTAAGACAGGATATGTATTTAGGCATTGACTTCTGGACCAAATTCAATCTTTTACCACCAGAGATGCAAGTAGCTGAAATAATTCCCGAATCACATGATCTGTCGCCAGGCCAGAAAAAGCAATTGCAGGAAGTGATCTGTGAATTCCCGTCATTTGCTGTTTCTGGGTTGGGGAAAACCTCAGTTTTGTCGCACTCGATTGATGTAGGAGATGTCAAGCCGGTAAAACAAAGGCATTTCCCGGTATCACCGGCTATCGAAAAGCTTTTATATGCCGAGGTAGACCGGATGTTAAAATTAGGAGTCATCGAGGAATCTGATAGTGCGTGGTCTTCTCCAGTGGTGCTGGTGCAGAAACCAGGGAAAATAAGGCTTTGCTTAGACAGCAGGAAGGTAAATGCATTCACTAAAAAGGACGCTTATCCGTTGCCGCAGATAGACGGAATCTTGAGTCGTTTGCCTAGGGCAATGTTTATTTCAAGCCTGGATCTTAAGGATGCTTACTGGCAGATACCTTTGGATCCAGAGTCTCGGGACAAAACGGCTTTTACCATTCCAGGCAAGCCGTTGTACCATAACAAAGTCATGCCTTTTGGGCTTACTAACGCTTCGCAGACCATGACACGGCTGATGGACAAGGTTATACCAGCCGATCTGAGAAATGAAGTGTTTGTCTATTTAGATGATTTGTTGATAGTTTCCGATAGCCTCGATTCGCATTTAAAGGTATTAAAAAGAGTGGCAAAATATATCAAATTAGCAGGCTTGACTTTGAATGTGGAAAAAAGTAAGTTCTGTATGCGGTCGGTGAAATATCTTGGCCACATTGTTGGAGAGGGGGTCATACGAACGGATCCGGATAAGATATCGGCCATGTCAGATTTCCCAATACCGAATTCCCTAAAGGCTCTTCGGAGATTCCTGGGGATGGTGGGATGGTATAGGAAATTCATCAGTAGCTTCGCCACTTACAGATTTGTTAAAACCTAGATGCAAGTTTGTCATGTCTCCCGAGGGAAGGAAAGCATTTGAAGATCTAAAGAGTATGCTGTGCGCGGCACCTACTGCATAGCCCCGATTTCGGCCAGCCTTTCTACATCCACTGTGCGAGCTGCTACATGATAATTTTGTATGGAAGCTGTGGATTCCGCAAGAACTAATACCGGATGTTTTGGCGGAAGCTCATGAGAGTCCTTTAGCGTCGCATGGTGGCATCCATAAAACATTAGAGCGAGTAAGGCGGTTTTATTATTGGCCAAGGTTGGTCAAGGACGTCAAAGAAAAAGTCCTCGCTTGCGATACATGCAAGGCAACGAAAGCTCCAAATTGCATACAAAGACCGCCGATGGGGGCAGCCCCTGAGTCTCAAAGGTTTTTCCAGAAATTGTACGTAGATTTTCTCGGACCTTATCCGCGTTCGAGAAGTGGGCATGTGGGAATTTTCATAGTTCTCGATCATTACTCCAAATTTGTGTTTTTGAAGCCTGTCAAGAAGTTAACGGCGGAGGTAGTGATCAAATACTTGCAGCAGGAACTTTTCCACACCTTTGGCTTTCCGGAGACTATAGTCTCGGACAATGGTTCCCAATTCAGATCGGACAATTTCCAGAAATTTCTTGGCAAATATAAAGTTTCGCACACTCTCACTGCTGTGTATTCCCCTCAGGCTAATGCCTCCGAGCGAGTCAATCGTTCGGTTGTGGCGGCAATCCGTTCTTATGTGAAGGCGGATTAGAAAAATTGGGATGAGGAACTTAGCAGCATTGCGTGTGCATTGCGAACGGCTGTCCATTCAAGCTTGGGAACATCGCCATATTATATGGTTTTCGGACAACAATATGTTTCCTCTGGTGCAAATTATAAGTTACTAAGAGCGCTTAGTCTGTTGGAGGATAGGTCGGTTGGATTCTCTAAGCCAGATTCTTTGGAGTTGGTGCGGATTAAAGCCCTTCAGGTAATGGAAAAGCAAAGGGAAAAGAATGAGAAGAACTACAACTTGCGGTCGAGAGAAGTGTCTTATAGCGTTGGACAGGAAGTATTTCGTAGAAATTTTAAGCAGAGTAACTTCCAGGCCGGATACAGTTCGAAATTAGGTCCAGCCTACGTGAAGGCCAGGGTCCGCAAGAAAGTAGGCAGTGCTTATTATGAGTTGGAGGACCTCCAAGGGCGTTCGGTTGGTCGTTACCATGCCAAAGATTTAAGGCAGTAGCCCCAAGCTTAGTTGGGATCAGCTTGGGTTGATTACCCCCAAGTCTGATCTTTGGCGGGGGGTATTTGTAACGCTTGGGTGTAGAGATCGGTGGCGCCAGCTAGGACTCGGAGTTGGAAGCTTAAAGGGTTGGTAGAAAGTTAAGAGAAATTAACAGAGCCAAGTTTCCGCCTGTCACCCGAGGAGTTTCCGCCTTCGGCGGGATCGTTCGACTGGGGATGGGATGAGTGCTAAGCGGTCGGTTTCATACCTCTCTGGCATCGATACCGGCAAGTTGATCTTGCCGCAAAGATAGAAAAGTTTCGGCAAACAATTCTGGGAATTTGCTTCCCAAATACCTACATATTTATATCAGTGACAGCTATTCCTTGGGATCCCGACTGCAGTTGGAGCTCTGCTTTGGGTAAGGAAAAAAAAAAAAAGAGATAATAGCTGGAGATAGGCACGGTGCTAATAAGTGAATTTAAATAGATTGGAAATTGAACTTTCCCCGACGCCAATATCGCCCGGCAAAGCGCGGGAGCGCAGGGCAGCGAGGGGAGCAGAGGAGGTGGAGCAAAGCGGACGACCGGACTAGCGGATCATTTTCGAGCGCGGGCGGACCGGCGTCAGCGAAAGCGGAGGAGGCAATTACCGCGCCCCCCCCTTTCTCTAGAAGTGGATTAGCGGAAGCAGCGGCCGCTTAGTTTTTTTTGCATAGGGCCTTAGTTCGCCGTTGTGGTTTTTTCTTTTGTGCGCGACTAGGCCCCTGATCTCTATTGGGATCCGTTTGAACATTTGGCGGATGAATAAACGGCCGCGATGAGCGGATGAAGGCGCGCTGACTGGAAATATCTTGGGCACCCCTGGAGAGGCTTTGGCCAAGTTCAGGCGAAGGCGTTGGCCGCGGGCGGACCGCCCCGTTACACTGACGGCGAATGCTGTTCACTTTTAATTAAATTTAAGCGACAGCACTATTTTTGGTTTGCGTTGAGGCAGCGGGAGGAAATAAGAGTATATCGAAGAGGATCGGAAGATTGAGTAGATCGGCTAATGCATTAGAGAAGAAAAAAAACCAGCCTTCGAGTAGGAAACAATTTTCGGCCAGGGCTAGCTATACATATTTTCTTATCCACAGCCATCAGCCACCATCGAATATCGCCGCGGGAAAGCGCTTTCTTCGCGGGATAAAAGAAAAGGGTGAGTGACGAAAATCTGGCGTAAAAATAATAGAACGGAAAATGCGGCTCAAAGGCCCATAGTAAACTAGACCTGACCGAGGATTTGTGTCCCTAAAGCGAGGCGGAGTTGCCATCAAATCAAGAGCCTCAGTAATTTTTGGTCAGCTGAATCAATAATCACAGTCGATCCTCTCCCATCGCCTTTGTTTCCGTCCCCCACACAATTTTGTTTAACGTCGCATGTCAGCCAACCTTGTGTTTATATTTATGTCATAAGCTCGTCTATTAATTTAATGTTTCTCCAACTTTTAGGCTTTAGTCATAATAATAATAATGGTTTTTGTTAGCGTTAAGGAAATATATATTATAATGTGCTAAACTCGCTAGCGTTTTGCCTTCAGCTAGCAATGTCCCTAGGGAAGTCCTGATAGAAACAAAAGGGGTCATCTGGGAAAGGATGGAAAGGGTGACCAAGGATGGGAGGGCACAGCCGCTTTACCGCCACCAAAAGCGAGCCGTTTAATGTTTAGTGTGATTGCCAGTTTTTTTGTCGGTGTATATGTTATAGTTTTGGTTATAATTTTTCGTCGTAGCACGCATTTAAATTACAAACTTTATGCAATAGTGGCATAGTCCGGGAGGGAAAAATCCACCCTATAGCCGACGAGCCCCAGCCGGGACAAGAAGCGTGCGCCCTCTGTCAGGACTAAGAACATCGGCCACGAGTCGTTACAGTACAAAGGTTCTTTCTTTCTTATAATTGCATTTCCTCATGCGTGGAAATATCAAACAGACCTGGATTATTAAATATCATCTTTCCATCATTCGAATTTTCATCATTCTGTTGATGATTGTTAAGATGACTATTTTTATTATGCATTCTCATTTTGTGACATTTTAATACATTTTTAGTCTCGGCCTTATAATTGCATTTGTCGCAATGAATTGGATTTTTTATTAATGCTTGCCTTTGCAGACTTTTAATTTGTTTTGCACTTATACTTTTATGCGTTTCACGCATATGATCCTTAAACATTAAATATTTTTTAAATTCAATGTCACAGGTATTACACCTCAAATCTTGTTGGTCTTTATGGGTTCTTGCAAAATGATTTCCTTTATCTGCATAAGTTCTTGAAACGAACCGGCATTCGGGAAAATTATATGAAATATCATTTTTATTGGAGCTTCATTTTTTTTCCAAGCTCTCATTAATTTGCATATTTGACACAAATGTCTTTTGACAGCCTTTTTTCGTGCTTAGAGACAATTTGTTAACATTGCTTCGGCCTTGCGCTTTTAAATTAGCTCCTAATCTCTTTTGACAGCTTTTTTTCAAGCTTATAGACAAAATGGTAATATTACTTTGTCCTTGCGCATTTACTGAACTTGAACTTGAGTCATGTTCGTATTGATCACACGTTATAGGCAATAGAGGAGGCGTCATAATCTTCTTGGTTGCGCGTTGAGGGGCGTAGAACTTAAAACAGGCATGCGCCTTTGTTGTTGCGGCACGTTTGTTGTGCAGGCCATTCTGCCTGCATATCAGGTGATCCTGATGGCTGACTCTGCTTAAACAAAATATTGGCCATTTCTTTATTATGGTTTAAAACCATTTCAAAAACCCTTTCCTGGGTTTTTAAAATATCGTCATTGCTACGAATGACCCGCTCTATTATTCTCTCATTGCTCTTCACCATCTCCATAACCAATTCTTGGTTATTCTTAACGAACGTTGGTGCATCCATTTTCTGTATAAAAACAAACATCAACAACAAAAAAATTTTTTATATATTAATAATAATAACCAAGTTAAAATAGTGCGTTTTTACCCATATTTCGTGTTTTTTGACCCTGAGTTGTTTCACTAAAATCGCTGCCAAAGGTGGAGTCGCAGCTAGACGCAGACTATCTAAACCAGTGGTCGGCACGGCCCTATCCCGTGGGGTTGGAGTTTCCTCTGCCGAAGCTCTGCCAGCACACAGATAGTATAAATACTTCGTGTGGCCTCGGCAAATGCCTTTGGCTCTGCTGCTTTATTATACCCGCTACCCATAGGGTAGAAGGGTATTATAACTTTGTGCCGGCAGGAATGTATGTAACAGGTAGAAGGAGGCATTTCCGACCCTATAAAGTATATATATTCTTGATCAGCGTCAACAGCCGAGACGATCTAGCCATGTCCGTCTGTCTGTCTGTCTGTCTGTCTGTCCGTCTGTCTGTCTGTCCGTCCGTCCGTATGAAACACTGGATCTCAGAGACTATAAGAGATAGAGCTCTAATTTTTTTTCGACAGTATTTGTTATGCTTGCACGCAGATCAAGTTTGTTTAAAATTTTTACCACGCCCACTTCCGCCCCCGCAAATCATTAAAAAGCGTATAATTTTCATAAAGCTAAAGCTAGAGTCACGAATTTTGGAATGTACATTAAGAACTATAGTCTGTGTGATTTGGTTGCGATCAGATAAAAATTGTCGAAGTTATTAAAGAAATAATTTTGTATGGCCACAAACGGCCGCTGCAGCATGCCTCATTTGGTTGACCAACTAGACCAACTAAATATTCTTACCAGTTCTTGATTGGAATCGGAAAATTATCTTATAAGAATTTATTATAACTATTTATTATGGGTAGCGGGTATCGCACAGTCGAGCTCACTCGACTGTAGCTTTCTTACTTGTTTATATTTGGAATTTTCTCAGAACATGAAATCAGTAACTGGGGAGAAGTCAATGGAGCAAGACTGCACTGCGGAATTTGAAAAACTGATGAGAAAAACACTGCGAAAAAATGTTTGATGAAGGATGGGAAATGAAATTCGTTTTTACAGAGAAAAGGTTCATGCAGCACTAGAGGAACCTCACCAGATGACGCCTCCAATGCCCCCAATCCGGCTGCCTGAAGTCCAAGCCAAGATAAGGAAGCTGAAGCACCGGAAGTCGCCAGGAGCGGATGGCATTTCCAGCCGAGTAGCAAAACTCCTTCCGGAGAAGGCTCTCCTTTTCTTGGTCTTGATGTTCAACGCTGCACTCAGGCTGGGACATTTCCCGAAAAGCTGGAAGCATGCAAATGTTGTAATGATACACAAAAAGGGCAAGGACTCGAAGGATGTGGGCAATTATAGGCCGATTAGCCTCCTGCCGACCTTTGCTAAGGTCTTTCAACGGTGCATTCTGGAAAGATTACAAAGGATACCAGAAGTCACACAAGCGATCCCCAGGCACCAATTTGGCTTTCTCAAAGGACATGGCACCCCCGAGCAGCTTCACCGTGTAGTGGACTTCGTCGTGGATGGATTTCAAAGAAGGAAATATACGGTGGCTGCCTTCCTGGGCACCCAGCAGGCCTTTGATAGGGTCTGGCACCAAGGGCTCCTATCAAAGGTCAAGGAACTGCTGCCTCCTCAACTGTTCGAGTTAGTCAGAAGCTACCTCAGCGATCGAACCTTCCAAGTGGTGCAGGATGGAGTAGCCTCAACTACCAGGAGGATAGCTGCCGGAGTTCCACAAGGTAGTGTACTGGGCCCTACACTATATAACTTGTTTGCGCACGATGCCCCACTTCATCTGAGCTCAAGAAGCGTGTGTGTAGCGACATATGCAGACGACACTGCAATCCTTGCAAGGTCCAGCTGCGTCTACAGTGCCACGGACAAACTTCAGATACTCCTGAAGAGGTTTGAGAACTGGGCCTGTAGATGGAATGTGGCCATCAACACAGACAAGTGTGCGGTGGTCACATTCGCCTTGAGAAGAGACACATGTCCAGGGGTCTTTCTTCATGGTCAGCTGTTGCCGCAACGCGTGGAGTACACATACCTGGGACTGGTCCTGGACAAGAGGCTGACGTTCGCGTCGCACATCAAAAAGACAAGGGCCAAGTTGGAAAACACTGCCAGGCGTCTAAGCTGGCTAACTTGCCCGAAGTCGAAGCTGAGTATTAGGTGCAAGACTCGCCTTTACCAGTCCCTGCTAGCACCGATTTGGCAATATGGAATGGCAATATACGGCAGTGCGGCCAGGACGCATTTGAATCGAATTCAAGCGTTTCAGGCGAAATTTCTCAGACGTATCACTGGAGCGGAGTGGTACATAAGAAATGCCGACATACGCAGGGAATTGCAAGTCCCTGCAATCGGAGACGCCGTGAACACCTTGTCCAGACACAGAACCAGACTTTGGAGTCACCCAAACCCGCTGGCCAGGAGGATGAGCTGGACTAGGACCAGGAGACGCCTGAAGAGGGTCATAATCCGGGAGCTGCCAGCCCGGCGTTTAAACTAATTTTTAATTAACATTGATACATATTCGATACATAAAATTGTTAAATAATAAAAGATATGTAGCCAAATAAGTTTAGCAGCAAACTTGCATACAACCAAATAAACAAAAAAAAAAAAAAAAAAAAAAAAAAAAAAAGATGGTGCAAAGGTTATGACAGGAAAAAACAAAGGACTAGCAGGGATATTCAAAAACAATGGTATCTTATGTCCATTTATTCATTGCGTCATTCACCAGGAAGCCCTTTTGGCAAAGGAATTAAAAATGGTTGACGTAATGAATGTCTGTGTAAAAATAATAAATATAATAAGAGGAGGGCATAATGCATAGAAAATTTAAAAAGTTCCTAAAGGAGATGCAGAATATGGGGATTTAATAATGTACACGTAGGTTAGGTCGTGGAAAATGCTTAGAACGCCTTTTTAGTTTAAGAAAAGAAGTAGTTAGTTTTCTAAAAAGTAACGGAAAGGATGTTGAAGAGCTAATTCGTGCCTTAGAAAATTACGATTTTCTGATTAATTTTGCATTTCTCTGTGATATATCTTTATTTAATGAATTAAACTTAAGCCTTCAAGGAAGGAATAAACAAATGTTTGGCTTAATTCATTCTATTGATATTTTTCGAAGAAAACTCTGTATTAATTAATCAGTTAGAAAATAATAATTTAATTAATTTAGAAAAAACACAAGAAATATTTTTAGAATTAAATATGCATAGCTTTAATAACGTACAATAATTTCTATGCATAATTAGGGCCCTAAGTGATAATATGGATAATAGGTTTCAGGACTTAAGTTCGTATATTTGTAATGTACATAAGTTTCCCCTTTCGTGTGAAATTAATAATTTAGATGACCATATATGCGAAGAGCTAACTACTCTTCGAAGTGACTTTTTAATACCATTTGAAACAGGAAATGAATTTTGGGTTAAGATTGATGAAAATAAATATCCTAATCTTAAAAACGCAATATTTAAAATTTATTTAATGTTTGGAACCTCTTACAACTGCGAAGTGGCGTTTTCGAGTTTGAAAATATTTTAAGCAAAATGCGAAATTATGTTTTGCGAATAAAAGAATTTAATGGGGAGATTAATTTGGACGATCTAACAAACATGTGCTAGGGGTTTATAAATGAATTAACGATGTACTTATTTTTATTATTATTTATACTTTATTTATTTTATTTTTTTCGATTGTTATTTATTTATTAATTAATTATATATTTTTCGATTGTTATTTATTTATTAATTAATTAGATTTTTTTCGATTGTTATTTATTTATTAATTAACTATATTTTTTTTCGATTGTTATTTATTTATTAATTAATTATATTTTTTTCGATTGTTATATATTTAATATTTAATTATATTTTTTTTCGATTGTTATTTATTTATTAATTCGATTATTATTATTTTTTTTTCGATTATTATTAATACTTTATTTTTTTCGATTATATCTATTTAGTTATTTTAAAGCAGAATTACGAAATTAACACGTTTAAAGTTTTTTTAATTTCAATTTCAATTATTTATTTTATTTACATTTTTGTTCCTTTGTTTCGTACATATTTTTGTTAAGTGTAAAGCAGATAGCGGAACTCACGAAGTCGTTTTCGTTCCCTTGCTCACACATATGAAACTTTTTTCTTGCGAGTGTGGTAGTGCCGAACACTGATCTTAACGGATTCTGGTTCAGGAAAGATACACGGAACAAACCTATATAGTGTAGTTCAGTGCTCCGTGGTGCTTCAAAAGTTCTAGACTACTTTCGGCAGAAAAAGGTGTTAAAAATTGACACCTGGCAGGTAACGATTTACCTGTACAAGCCAAACCCAAACTGACGATTTTTTTGCTTTAATTTACAGTTTATGAATGTATCTATATTTAAAACCAAAATCAGTCCGATTGGTTGTTTAGTTTTTGTGTAATATTACCTGAAAGTCAACCAAATTCTCTTTTTTTTTTTGTGTTTCAAAAACGAAAATATTTTTCAACTTTGCTCATAACTTCTACAAAAATGGTCAAATTTTTGTTTTCTCAGCGGATTTGGAATCGACGTGAAATTCTCTGTCTCTTTCATTCGTTTTTGCGACTATGAATTTTTGATTTATGCAACACCAAATACGCCAATGGCGCCACTGTGCGACGTTGCGTGCAGGTGCGTATTTGTGCAACCATCGTGCACGTTTGTTGTGCAGGCCCTTCTACCTGCATATTAGTTTGATGGTTCCACAATTGGCGGACTCTGCTGAAAATAAACAAAAACAATAATATAATAAATAAATATAAAAACAATATCAAATAAGCATCAGCATCCGCATTTGCATATTCCCCAGTGCAGCAGGAGGGACCAGGCGGAGCTGGCCGGGAACACAAGTGTAATTTTTATATGTATGTACTTACCTTCTACAAAGTATTGACCATATCTTTGTTATGGTTTATAACCATCTCAACAACTCTTTCCTGGGTTTTTAACAGTTCGTTGTTGCTACGAACGACCCGCTCGATTGTTCTCTCCTGGCTCCTTATTATTTCCAGCAGCAATTCGTTATTTTTTATTAAAATGTTAGAGGAATCCATTTTGTAGGTTTAATGCTTCTTCTTTATTTATTTTTAAAATTTATTTGTCATTAGCGTATTTTTCAGGTAACTACTTGCAGTTCCAATACAACAATACTTTTATTAAGCATTGAACCATGTGTCTCCTAAGTAAAGTACATGGATCGGATTCTGCAAACCAATACGGATATTCCGTATTCGTTTTTTCAACGCATTTCTTAATAATTGCATTTGCAACAAAAAGTTGATTGGACCATGCTTGAAATTCTGCTAAGAATACTCTAACATGCAGTACTGTGACTGGATTCTGGATTTCTGGATTTGTTGTTTAAGAAATGGCACCGATAAATATATTAATTCATCGGCATTCTTAAACCCTTTCTCACAGCTTAAGCAATTTTTAATTAGTTTTTAATATAGTTAAAAAAGAATGGTAGCCAACAAATATCGAATGGCAATTTAATGGCAAGTCTTCAATATTACAATGCGTTACAGCGTGGCTGTACAATATGGGTGTCACTTTTAAACATCCTTTAAATGGGTCAATACTGTCTTCTAATTGAAAATTTTCCTTTTCAGAAAGACTTTCAATTTCACCGTTTTCACATTCAGAGTCAACGAACCAATCAAGGCAATCTAAATCTAGAAGACAATTAGTATATCCAATTGTGTTCTGAAGGGCAATTGTCTTAGACCACAGATTCTTTAGGGCATATGTTATTTGTCTTGCAGTTCTAAATTTGCCTCTTAGCAATTCAAAAAAGTTTTCAAGAGCATCTTCATTAATTTAATTGCCCATTTTTAATATACTTTCCATTTCCCTCTTGATGACTAAATATTTTGGAGCATTTTTTGCTTATGGATCTACATACATACATACCTGGGATAATTCCATAAAGCAAGTTGACCTTGAATAATTTCAAGAATCTTTAATTTTCAGCATTTTTATTCGCTTCAAATACTCTGAAAATTCTTTTAATTTAGCATTCGAATTATTTTCTAATGTGATGATTTTTTTTATTTAAAAGATCAAATATTTCGTTAATTTTCCTCAAAAACTGTGCCGTAGAAATTGCTATATTAATGTCTGAGAACAATGATTTTCTGCTTAATATGGCATTGCTTATGGCCTTATGACAAGGGATGTCAAAAATTTATTAATTTATCGTATCGATATTTTTTTATAAAAAAAATTTGATGATAGTATTTAAAAATATCACTTTAAAATATTGATATATTTGATTTTTTTTTATATAAAATTATTTCCTCCACAATAAAAGACGATCAGTTTTATAAAATGTATTATTTTATTTATATTTTATATTATTATTTATATTTTATTTTATTATTTATATTATTATTATACTTATAATAATGCTTAATTTAAAAACTAAAACTAACTAAAAACTAAGCACAATATTGGGAATCAATAGATTTAAGAAAAACCCGTTTTATATGCGTGTCCGACATTCGGCTAAGGGTATCGCAACGGTGCGACGACAAATTCGAAGCGTTTCCGCTCGTCTTTAAGCTCCGTGTCCAGACAAAAAACCGTTTCACAGCGAAACAAATGTTTTATCTTTTCAAGTGTGACCGCTGATTTTACTAGCTGTTCGGAATTTTTGGCCGGGAAATGATGCGGTCATACATGCATGATTACAATATTTTTAAAATGTTGATAAAAAATTAAAAATTAGATAACTACTATTGCTAAGGCAGCATTTATTGCCGCAATGGATGAGGAAGATTCTAAACCAAATAGGAAGCGATCAAAGTATTGGGAGAGCCCATACAGACAGATCAATTAAAGGGCGATATTCTTCCAATGTAAGCATTGTTTACATATTTTTATATCAATAATATACATTCTAACCATTACCTTTTGTTTTTTTTTTATAATTAGAAAATCTGCACCAAACTCCTGTGACGTTTTTTGAAAATTTAACGGATTTACGGAACTGAAGAAGGCATAGAGAGGGGGGAAACGGTCGCAAACAGTCTGTTTTATAAAATTTTTATTCTTTTTCGCAGCCCGCTTGAAAAATACTAGAAAGTGCCACACACTTTTCTAGTATATTTGTTTTTTGTCAGGTTACCGACCTATAAAACGGCCGCTGACGAACCGTTTTCAACTATTTGCCTCTCGCTCTCTCTCACTGCTTAAAAACGGTTTTTTACTGTCTGGATACGGAGCTTTATACTGCCCCTTAATTTTGTCAATGTTCGGTGCACCAAAATACTCTAGGATTGGAGTGATGCTGTTCTTTTTTATTTTTAATGTATTGTCGACAAAAAAGGCATCAATCTGTTTTAATATATTAAAGTTTTCCGGCAGCCTCAAAAAGGGGGACAACAATTTTATTTATTAACCCAACAAATATATAAAAAAAACGAAAATATTTACCTTTGCTTCAATTGTTTGGCCAACTCTACTACAAAGCCCGTACAGCATTCTCTTAAAGTTTTCCAATTTGCTTTTTTGATTGTTTTTTCAAAATCGTAGCCGAGGTATAGATCAGTTTTGAAAAAAAAAATTAGAATTCCCGCTGCCCGCTGTTTTCAAAATTTCCCGCAGACTTAAAAAAATCCAAATCTGGCGAGGAAATAGCGGAAATGACACCACTGCAAGGATCTCCTCACCGTTGTCTTCGCGCTTAGGATTTCAAATTTCGGTTTGAAAAGCAGTGACAGCGGCATTACGATTACATCTCCTTCTTGGGTATGGTCATAAAAAGTTGTATATAAATTAAATAATGTTAAATAAATCATGTAAATAATGTAATAAATAGTGTATAGTAATGTAAAATAAATGAAAAAAATGTTTACAGTCTGGCAACGCCAACGCCAGCAGAACAGCATGAAAATGCGCAACTCTGTTTCTATCATAACATCGGTTTCATTAAACACATAAATGTTTGGAATTGGGGGCCTTTCTAGCCTGTTGTATATACCGTAATATGCCATGTCAAGTTAGTGTTCAGTATTCAGCATAAAGCACCAGGGTAGATACAGAGCAATCTTTTTCTTATAGCGTACAGCGTGACCGAGGAGATTCAGTCCCACATCCCACATGTGGAGGACGGACTTTCGTCGAATTGTGGAACATCCCAGCCGCTCCTTTTATACTGTGAGAGCTGCGGCAACATATACGAGGACAATGAGGCTTACGCCAATGAGCACAGTCACCAGTCAGGCTGCTGCGTCGGAATCAAGGAAGAGTTCCAACTTGTAGAGGAAATAATTTCGGACGAGCCGGCCGAGGCTGCACCAAGTTTGGCCGAGGAGGACAATGAAGAGGAGATTCTCGAGGCTCACGTGCCGCTCTGGGAGGTTGTAGATGATACGTCTTCCACCATTAAGCTGGAACAAAACGAGGCTGAACCCAGCCATTCAGATCGTTACTTTTGCTATGACTGCCACAGCATTTTCGAAAACAGGAGCAGCGCCGAGGATCATGTTTGTCCGCAGGGAGAGTCCGGCGGTGGCTCCATCCAGCATGCAGTCGAGGCTGCTGACAACACACCTAAACCACCGCCACGTCGCAAGTTGCCCAGCATGGCGGCAAGGGCAGATTTAAAGAGTGGTCCCCAACCATCTGTCATTAGCTGTGAAATATGTAACACCGTTTTTAGCTCTGCAAAGTTTCTCAAGTTTCATATGCGAATTCACGAAAAAAAAGAAAAAAAGAGCATACAAGACGCCCTTCCCGTGGGCGCACACCAGCAGTACAGTAAGCTGGACCAGTTTTACTGTGAGATTTGCAGCAAGAGGTACTTAGAATCTATAAAATCCCGAAATGCCTAGTTAACGCACCCGTTTGTTTGTTCTCTTTTAGCTTCGACGAAAACCTCCTGACGGTTCACAAAAAAATGCACCAGGAGACCGACAAAGAGTTCATATGTGGCATTTGTAACCGGCAGTTTTGCAGCTCCATAGACTACGAAATGCACCTCAAGATTCACCAGAAGCCACGCGACTCGGATGCCGCCAAAATGCCCGAACACCGCAGCAGAGGTGACGATAAGGAGAAGCCGGGCTTCCCTTGCCAGTACTGCGAACGCTCGTTTGCTCGCCCCTATGAGAAGGTCAAGCACGAACGGGTGCACACGGGCGAGAAGCCATACTCCTGCGAGGTGTGCGGAAAGACCTTCCGCGTCTCGTACTCGCTGACTCTCCACTTACGCACGCATACGAACATTCGGCCATATGTCTGCACCGTATGCAATAAACGGTGGGTTTCAACAGATAAGGCAGATAAGGCGAATACAGCAACTAAAGTATAATTTTTACGTTACATTACAGCTTCAAGTCGCATCAGGTGTACTCTCACCACCTGCGTATTCACAGCACAGAGCGGCAGTTTGCCTGCGACGTATGCTCAAAGTCCTTCCGCACCTCGGTCCAGCTGTACGCCCATAAGAACACTCACACAAAGCCGTACCAGTGTGTCGTGTGCAACCGCCCCTTCTCATCAATGTACGCCGTGAGGATTCACATGCAAACACATGAGGAAGAGAAGAGTAAAGGAAATGGAAAAGGCGTTCAAGCTACCACCAAGAGCCAACCTTCTGCTGGAAAATTCTGGTGCAGTTCCTGTGGAGCAGAGTATGCACGTTTGTTTGCCCTGCGGCTGCATATGAAGACTGCGCACGGCCTGACAGAGGAAGTCATACAGCAGGAGGAGCATTCGCAACCAGCCCTGGAGGATGTCCTCGCCACCGAAGTAGACTCTGAGACTGCGGTGCTAATAGCAGCCGCCGAGGCTGACGCTGCGTATATTAATGCTGTGGTAAACGCTGTTGACGTCGTGGGATCCGTGCCCACATACGAAGAGGAGGCCGTTGAAGTGAGTTGATTATACCGTCTTTACTTCTTTCCGGTCCCAATTTTAATTTGTTCGTGTCTACCATTTCAGTTCGATGTAGAGAACTTCCACAGTGAAGAGATCATCACGGACTGGCTTAAATAGCAGTTACAAACAATCACTAGCCAATAAATTAATTACAAAAATTGTTAGCGTACACTGCATCAACTTTATTGGGAACATAACATAGCTGGCGTTTGGTAACAAGTAAACATATTGCTGGAGTACATTGAGACCAGTCCGTTTTAGTGTTAGCTGGCGTAAATGGGATAAATTATTAAGGGGAAAAATATTTAACTAAAACTAATTGTAAAATCTTAAGCTAACAAAACGTATGCAGCGGGTTGTGCAGTCGTAGCTAATTCTACTCCTGATCGCCTCCTGCAGCCTCCTCGTTCTCTTCCACGTCACTGTTGTCCTCGTCGCAGATTTCTTTGAGCACCTCCACCAGATTCTTGGCCTCATCTAGTTCCTGGCGCATCGTGTCCATCTCCTCCTCCAGTCCCTCGATGCGTTCGTGCAGATGTCGGTTCTCGGTTAGAGAGTCCTCCAATGCCAGTCGCCGCTGCTCCGCTAGCAGCTTGTAATAGTTTTCACCGGGCTCGCTCTCGCTGGTTAGATCCTCGGCTGTGATGGGCTTATCGACGTCTCGCCGCGTCGTGGGCTCTGGCTCCGTTTGTGTGTCTGCGTCCTTTGTCGTCGACGGCGAAGCCACATTGGCCGAATCTACGCATTTGCGCTTCCCATACTTTGGCGTGATCTGAACGCCGGCCTTAAGACGGCTCAGCTGATCCACGATGGAGGTTCGGTTCTCCTTGTCGTTAACGTTGCCCTGCAGAGGCTTCAAAGTCTTGCGTTGTTGCTTTAGGTGCTCCTGCTGCTCGGCCTCGCTCTCGACTTGGATGTAGACTCTGGCAGCGCTCGCGGACATCTTCAGTGCTGTTCCTTGTGCTCTCAATAGGTGTTTAAGCGACAGCGCGTGTATTATTTGTCGGTCGTAGTTTGTTTACGCATTAATTTGTGAACTCAACTCTGCCTCCGTTTTCTCTCGTCGTAATGGCCGCCAAAAAATGCGGCGTGCTGCTGTCCAACACTGTTTGCAAGTGGTGGCAGTTTCCTATAGAGCAGTGTTGCCATATTTGCCGTCTTCGTAGGGTGGCAGCCCTGGTCACGGCACGAGGACACGAAGGATAAATATGGCGATAAGAGAATAGCCGATAAGAGCTCCACCCACCAAAAGAAAAGACATGTAATTCAGTCTAAAGCGGATTAAGTCCTTAATATTTTTTATTTTTTACTCGTGCACATCCCTGCTCTCCCACCCGATCTGCCGTCGTCCCACAGGATGGACCTCAACGAGATTTCCATGTGCATGGACGTGAAGCTGGATACACACGACAAGCGGCCAGTGGCGCTGAGATACAAGACCTGGACCCGATGCCAGGTTAAAATTGAGGCCATTAAATGTGTGCCCTGCTTCCTGCGACTCACATTTCAGGCATCAGTAGAGACGACGGTCACTTCTGGCTCGCATCCGTCCACCAAGCATCCGCCACTGAGCATTTCGGTTAACGTTCCGGGGGTCAGCCTGAGCCTGGCCACCTCCCGCACAATGCAGCACTCATACGGGCTTTTCTGGACCCAGAACCGTCGTGACTGCTTCATCTACTTTGCGCTGGAGACTGAGACTTCTTGCCGGCGACACATGAAGTGGATGCGAAAGTCAATCAAGAACCTGGAGCTGTACAGGCAGATATTTCTCGAACAGCGCCGGTTAAGTAGGGGCCCCAAGGGCCTTGGTCCTTTGCCCAATCTGCCAGAAACTACCCTGGACGGCAGCAATTTTTCTACGCGGGTTTCGCAAGTCTATGAGGAGATCTTTGATGGCAGCCGCATCTCACGCGTCTCGATCGCTTCGGGCATTTACGAGGAAATGAAGCCGTCAGTCATGGAGACACCGTCGCCGCCGCCGCTACCCGCCCAACCGCATCGCAGGCGCATCAACACCTTTGAGTGCTCGCAGCTGGGAGAGATTCCGCGGTGTAGTACCAATCCGGAGTCAGAGCTGGCCAAGAAAAAGAAGTACAAAACAATGTTGGATAATCTTTTCGGAGGTGCACGTCAAAAACGGTCCGACAGTACCAGCGATCAAGCCCAGACCCAAGATCTGACGGCCCTACCCTGCAACGACCATGCTCCTCCAACATTTGAGACAGCTCTCTCGCTTAAGCGCAACTCCCAGCTTAGCAAATCTCAGCGCAACAGCTTCTCCAGTCCCGATCTTTCCAAACTCAACTTGTTGGACACCTTCGGCGATGATCTCGGCGTCCAAATCCACGAGTCGAGCCTAGAGCTTAACATAAGTCTGGATGACTCGGTTATTGAACCAATCTCTCGGAACCAGCTTGTGGCCCAGATCTCAAAGCAGCTCCTACAACAAGGCGAGGGTACAGGCTCCTTGGAGAGTTTGAATGTTTCCGAGCAACTGCCGAACAACTTCAACTTCTCCGCTTGCAACACGTCCACCATCAATCTCATTGGATCCCATGGAGCTGTGCCAGAACATGGCCATCTGCTAAAAAAGAACAAGATAGTGGTAGACGATCTTACCGGCTACTGTGTGATGGCGCCCATCATTTTTAAGGCGGCGGAGAAGGAGATACCACGGCAACCAGGCGGCAGCACGGCTTCGACTTCGTCCGGCTACTCCACAGGCTCTTACTGCTCCTCAACAAGCAGCTGTAACACAGAGGACCAACCTGCCACAAAGACTCTGGTTGCGCAGGCGGCCAACGAGAGCGACATTTATGAAGCCATGCACGGCAGTTCCTTAAATAGCACCGTCGGAACGCCGGCTGCTACTGGATTTGCTGAGCATCTATACGAAAATCTTTTAGCTGTCAAAGCCGCTCAGGAGCTAGAAAGCCAACCGCTCTGCCTTGGCTTGATTACTAGTACTCCCACCGAATCTCCCTTGGCTCCAGCATTGCCACAGAAATCCAGCCACAGGGAAAAGGCAAGCGCCAGTCAGCTGCAGCAGGAGGCTCAGGAAGAGGAGGACTATTACCAGACTCCTAGAAAGTCTATAATTAGCGTGGACGACAAGATACCATCTTACTATCCAAACAGCTGCGATACTTTAAAGTCGAAGAAACGCAGTCCTCCAAATGTTCGGCACTTGATGAGCAGCACCTCGAAGTTAAGGCGCGAGAGGAAGGAGAACCTGTACATTTCGTCGCCCCACCAGATTATCGAACAGCGTCAGAGGGTCACTACCAACTCATCAACATTGTCCAAGACGAAAATCTCAACCAAAATGACTGCAGCGGCGCACAAAATATCCGAGGGCGTGTATGCAGTTACCCATTCTGTTCAGCGCCAGAGCAATCATACCCACCAAACCAATAACAATGAAGGAGGAGTAGACGAGGAGCTTCTGCACCTCACCATACTAAAGAATATTGATTTTAAGTTTGACGACGGCCAGGAGGCGCTCGAGCCTGATGATGCAGGCCAGGCCAAGACGAGGCGCCAAACAGCAACCGAGCCACCGCCGAAACCGGAGAATCGCTACCATGCAGCCGAACAGGCTGCTACCAAGCTCTTGCAGAAGTACGCAACCCTACTGTCCCCCAGTAAAGGCAAGGCACTGGCAGCCGATTCCGATCCACAGCCGATGACACAGTCGGTGGCAACGTCCAACGAACTCCTGCCGCCGGCAGGCGCCAGCTCGAAGAAGTTTGCTTCGCTGCCAAGATTTAAGAAAATTGACTTTTCGCCACTAAAAATTAGACTGAACAATGTCCTGCAGAGGAATCCTCCATCGCCCCAGCAGTAATATCACCTATCGCTTAATATTTTGTTTTCTGGCCTCTTGTGACTGTGTGATTGATGTGTACCCACCACCTTAATGCTTGTTTTGACTTCAGTTGATGTGTCATCAGCTTAATATTAATGTTATTCATGTATTTAATACGCTTCTAACCACGATTATGCACTTAGTCGTAAGCCTATGTAGGTTGATTTTGCTCATTGGAAATCGTAACGAATCATATCTGGGGATCCCTCGAGGAGGCCTCTAGTATTACTGTTGTGAATGCATGTACGATTTACACCTAAGACCGCGCTCAATTACGGAAATTTTACAAAAACGCTTTTATACGAATTATACAAAACTACTACATAACATATTGTTGAGTTATTTAGGCGCCTCGTTGTTAAAATTATATAAAGAATAATCACAAACTGAAACTACGCTTTCAAGCTTTGCATATTACATATCAAATATTAAGTAATCATACCATAAAACTGCTTCAATCTAGCGTAACCAAAGCTCAATTGTACCGTGACTAAGATGTAAGCTTAACAAAAAATTGCCGCAAACCGAATAAAACTTTATAACAGAGTCTGGCTATTGGTTTTGTCATTTCCTTTATTTCCTTCTCAACGCCGTCATCTCAACTGTAGACCATAGGTCGTCGCTGTTGATGGATAAATTCCTGTTCCACTCGCGAGTCCTTTGGCACCACATAAAAGAGCAGGGCACCACCGGAAACGAAGAATCCCTTTTCGGCGATGATTTCGCCGAGTTGCTTCTCAAAGACGACCTTGTGGACGCAGCCCACCTTTCTGTTTTCGTAGTATACATGCACATTGCCCGGTCGGTAGCTGTTCGTTGTGTCGCAGGGAAGCGGTTCGGCGAATAACGTCGCCAGACAATCCTGCATGGTTGCAGTCTCCGGCAACTGTTGCTGGAAGTCGCTAAACAAGAACTCCGGGTAGGAGAATGCAGCTGGCCACACCAGAGTTGTACCATCCTCGTCCAGGTGCACTGGGTGATCCTCAAGTGGCAGAAATTTGGGACGCAGCAGCTCCTCACTTACGGTGGCATTTTTCACTCCGGCCTTTTGATCGTCGAACTTAATCGCACGCTGTTCGATGGCGTCTCGCAGCCTATGAAAACGAGTAAGGCGACGCTTGGCTTCGGCAGATTCCTTCCGCTGGTTGCGCTCCGTCTCCAACTGAAGTTACATTTTAATAGTCTTAAATTCAGCAAGAGTTTGCGTGCAAAACACTCACCTTTTTCATTTTGTTTTTGTGCAGCAGTGCCTTAGCCTCTTTGTGGTCAACATCCACCTCGAGCAGCTCCTCACACATCTGAGTGCACAGGTCAAACTTGTCCAGCTCGTGAGCACACTGTGCCGATCGCCAGCGCGCCTTGGTATAATCCGGCTTGAAGAAGAGGGCGCGCTGAGCATCGCTCAACGCGGATCTGTAGTTCTTAATGAAGTACTGGGCTGCCGAGCGATTGTTGTACAGCACGGCCAGCACATCCGGGTTTTCCGTCTTGGACTTGATGCCCTCGGTGAAGCTGCAGACCGCCATGCGGAATTTCTTGTGCTTCATGTAGAAGTTTCCATCCTCCTTGTAATTCAGAGCCAACTCGTCCCGCGTGTTTTCCTCTGGATCGTACTTGAGCTTCTGCAGGCCCTCGAACATGGGGTGCACGTCGTCTCCTGGCTGGGGCGCCCGCTTCATGAAGAACGGGTGCTTGTCCATCTCCTCCTGCCACCTGTCTTCCGGCCATCCCTCTTCGTAGCGTTTCTTCTCCAGGCCGTCGATGAATGCATCCAGCTCGGCATCCAGCTTAGCTGCCAGCTCCAAGCGTTCTTCATCAGTCCAGTTTCGTTGCGCAGCCAATTCGTCCATTACTTCAAATAAATAATTTTTGTGAAACCGTCGATATTACTTTTGATTAGGGTTGTTGATAATATATAAAAATATCAAAATATCGATATTTTTCTCTTAAAATTATATATTTCTATCGTGATATTTTTTTGCCCAAATATCGAAATCACGATATTTTTTTTTCTTATATTTTTTCCTTGGCAACCATGCCGGACCTATTTAAGCTGGCAATGAAGCATTTAATAACTCCCGGTAGCTCGGATCGGACCGGCTGGCATCCGTTATTAAATGCGTAGTATGCGATACCCGTAGCCGAATGTCGGATACGCATATAAAACAACGGGTTTTTCTTAAATCTATTGATTCCCAATATTGGGCTTAGTTTTTAGTTAGTTTAAAATTAAGCATTAAGCATGTATTATAATAAGTATAATAATAATAATAATATAAATAATAAAATAATAATTAATACATTTTATATAACTTGTCGTCTTTTATTGTGAAGGAAAAAATTTTATATTAAAAAAAATATATATCAAATAATCGATATTTTGAAGTGATATTTTTAAATATTATCATCAATTTTTTTTAAATTAAATTTTCGACATCCTTAGCCACTACTAGTGATGCTGATGTTCCGAGGTTTTTCGATGATTTTGTTGATATCGATGTTCGATGCTTCGATGTATTTTAGCGATGTTTTATTGAATTTTTCACTCGAATATGCACTGAAAATAATTGATTTAATTATAATCGTAAAATCAAATAATAGAAGCGCACAGTGGGCCCAATGGCCTTTCTAGCGGAATTTTATTAATAACTCGTGTAAATGAATTAATATCTTAATAAAAATTTTAACTTAATTTTCTTAATGTATTCTTGACATATTTTGAAAATACTAATATTATACCTCAAGTAAATCTCATACTTTTCATATAATAAAATATAGTGAATTTTGCAACTTTATAATCTTTCAAAAAATATATTTTTAAACATTTTAAATTCAATTAACAAATATATGAATATAATAGAAATAATTAAAAAATACATATTATGGCTATTCAGCATCCGATGTGTCGGAGTCGACCAATGCATTTTTAGAAAAAGCGAGCAGCTTAACAACATCCTCATCTAAATTGACGGATTTTTTACACAATTGTGATGGCTTAGATAATGATGTTATGTATAGATCCGATGAAATAAATAACTCAATTATAACATCTTCCATTGTATTAACTCGTTTGTCTTCGTAATGGCAAGTTTTCCACTTTGTTGTAAGTCGACTTACAAAATTTGACAATTTCTTCGTAATTTTTTGTTCTTCAGACTTAGACAAACGGCTGCTTTTTGAAATTTGCCCCAACACATATTCAAAAAGCACCAAACTTTTTTTTCTGCTTCGTTTTCGGTGAGCCACAAGGCAAAAAGACGTCTTTTAGGGAATGACATGCCACCTATAAAGTGTAATAAACTTAAGAATTGGCCGAAGTTGGTTCTCGTTTTGGACATTTTGACACCACAGGGACTCACACTTATGACAAATACTAATATTAGCATGAATACGGTTGAATCACATTAGTTATAGTCCAACAAACATAGTAAAACGTTTAAATTCATTCAAATTCAAAAGCATATTAAATAACGATGTATTTTTAGGCTACACATACATAGACGGATCACGAAAACATTATTTACAGTTAGTACATACCTTAGTTTACTGAAAGCAATGGTTACTTCAATAAAAAACCATCAATTAAGATTTTTTTCGAATTATTAAAGACAGCGAAAAATTAACCTCAAAAATTTGCATACGCACGCGAAAAACATATGATTACTTTGAAAGGTTACAAAAGATTACTACAGCCGTTTAAAATCTTTTAAACAGCTGTTGTGAGCTTTATAGAATGTTACCATTGCAAATTTTTTCTATATTTGATTAAATTTTTTTTGACTTTTATTCCGCTAGTTGGCTCATTGGGGCCACTGTGAAACGGCTTGAACCTGAAAGAGAAAGAGAACAAAAACTGTTTCGGGTGACACCACTCACCCTCATCAGCGATCTTTTATTTTCAAAGAAAATATGGTAGACCGGACAGTTTTTTGTGTCTGCTATTTTTTAGCAATGCCATTTTTTTAAGACTATTACCTTATAATAGTTTTTTTTGCTTATAATATTTAAGATCTATAATTTCTTTGTCAATTGTTCTTGACTTGGCTTTAGCTCTATGCCAAACATCGTTGTATTTATCACAATGTTTATGAAGCAATTCTTTTATAAATTGCTTCAAAATTTGCTGCCTATGCACTATAGGAAATTTGACCACTTCTGCTTGCCAAAAGTCATTTTTTAAAAGTTGGCCGATTGAAGTAATTTTAGGTGCATTGGGTTCACAATTGATCATTGATCAATGTTGCATACCAGAATTTTCGATAAATGGCGCCACTTAAAAACATCAGCTGATCAAACACAGCTATCGGAAATGCAGCTATCGAAAATGCGCATATTGGCGTTTTTTATGTAATTTTGCAATCGTTAAAAGTCAAATATAAAAGAATATCATTGGAATTTTCGAAACATGTTCTAACCAGAGAGTTAGTAATATATGTTTATGCTTTTCAAAGATGAAAAAATCTCGTTTTGTCCCCTTAATATAGTAAAAGTGTAAGTAACCTAAAAAAAAGCATATTTTTGATGGTGCCTCATTTTTGAAAAGCTATATAAAGTGAGTCCAGCAAAGTCCATCGAAGAAATGTATTCTACACTAGTCGGCATAATTATTTTGACGAAAAACAAATGGTTCAAATTTTTATGTAACTTTTGAATGGTTTAATATAACTCAATGAATTTTTTTTCAGTTTCACTTATTGGTAATACAAACTTAGAAATAATCAATTCAACATTTTGTCATATGAACTTAAGAAAATATAAGCTAATGTAATTTTCATGTGGTGGCATAAGTATTTTGACAAGTACCTTTTAATATAAATAACAAAATTTAAACATAAAAAACCTAAAGGAAAAACAAGTATTTAGTAAAATATATAATTTCCTGTAGTTTCAATAACTTTTTGCAGTCGTCGCGGTACTGAATCAACTAAATTTTGGATGATCTCTGGAGATATCTCTTCCCAAAGGGAAGTGACCTCAGAAATTGTCTCCTCTCTGGTTTTATTTAACGATGTTGTTCTTTTACGTTTCATAAGAGACCACACGTTTTCAATTATATTTAATCTGGACTTTGAGGTGGCCAGTCCAAAGTGGTAACACCAACATCCTTCAAAAATTTTGTGATCATCTTGGCTTTGTGGCATGGGGCGTTATCCTGTTGCAAAATGAAGGACTGTCCAATAAGCCTGTCTCAGAACTAAATGCATTATCATTTAGAACCCGCAAATAATGGCCTTGGTTCATCGAGCCAGTGACAGGAACGAAGTCACCCAGTCCATTATACGCCACACATCCCCAGAACATCACCGAACCTCCACCATGGCTAACTTTCTGGCAAACGGGCCGCCTTTTTTGCCTTTGTACCATTGGTAATCTTACAAAAATTTTATTTTTTGAAGAATTATACTCAAAAGAGCTTTCATCTGTCCATAGAACGCTTCTCCAGAACTCCTTTGGCTTATGGAGATGTTCCTTTGCGAAAGACAGTCTTTTGAGCTTGTTTGCTTTTGTTATATATGGAATGTCCTTGGCCTTATAAGTCTTAAAATCACATTCTTTTAATCGCCGACGGACTGTGCGCTCACTAATGGGTGTCTTAGCTGTTAAATTAAATTGATCTGCTGCGGATTGGGGCTTTAGAAAAATATTTTTTTTTAATTCCCGTACAAGGACTCGGTCTTCATTGAGATCTGTTTTGCACTTAGCACCTGATCTGTTTTAAATTACTTAAGTCGTTATGCTTTTTAAACTTTTTAATTTGATAGTGCACAGTTTGACGCGACACATTATACTCTTTGGCAATGTCTTTGACTGCTATTCCAGCGTTAAACTTTGCTACCATTGAAGATCTGGTAACCAAACTTAGTTCAGCCGTTTTACCCATGTTATTTTATAATTTTTAATAACTTCATATTTTAATAACAACGTTTAATATTGGTCAAAGCTAAACCCAGAAGTTCTTTGCTTCCCGCGTGCTTGAAAGTGTGAAAATATTTTAATAAAGATGCTGTCAAAATACTTGTGCCACGCAAAAAGAGGTTGTCTGCATGCATTCTTATCAGCAGAAAGAGAATGCAAAAGGTGAACGAAGTGAAATTTGGCATGCACTTAGCTAAAAATAGATTCTTTGTTTTGCTCCCCATTTTCGCACCGTTATTTGACGATTTCATGCAACTCTAAGTTCAAAAGTCAAAAAGAGTTTCGTCAAAATAATTATGCCGACTAGTGTATGTTGTAGAGTATTCAATTCTTGTTCAAATGAGTGTAATTAGAATTGCCACTTTTAACCACTTTCAGTGAAATTTTAATTTTTAGAACATAACCTCTGTGTGAAAAATGCTGAGTTTTTCAGAAAATGGCGCGAGGCAGTCGGCAGTTTTTTATTTTTAATTATTAAAAGCAAGGCGTGCCAAGCCCACTGTTATTAAAAATATATCAAATAATTATTAAAAAACCCCTGTTGTATATTAAAAAAGTATTTTAACCCAATGCAAAAAACCGATTCGAATTATCTTGCCCCGTTCTTGAGATATTAATTTTGGCAAGCAAAAGTGGTCTAATTTCCTATAGTGCTATGTGTGGCGCAAGATTCAGAAACGCCAAACCAGTACCCATATATTGCGCTCGTTTCTTTAACGCATTTGTCAATGATATTTTTAAAAATATTTCTTTGATGTGGAGATTTCTTAAACTCCTCGTCAAATATTCTAGAGTGTAACATTGTTACTTCTATTATTGCAGTTGAGGGATTTATAAATTTAATCCCTGATTCATTTTCTGACATATATAATAAAACAGAATTGTTTATCTGTTCAGTTTTGCTCATACATTTGTATTTGCATTTACATTGCATACCATTGGAAAAAATTTCGTTCATTATTTTTCCCAATTTAAAGGTAATAGCTGTTTTCAGCCTAATATCTTTGATCTCAGTTTCTAGTGGATCCTAAAATAAATATGGGCGCTCTTTTGGAGCGCTTGAGAACAAAATTATATTTTCATTATTCTCTTTTGCCAACAATTGGGAAACAGTTGAAAGTTAATTTTCAAAGTGTTAATGTTAAAAAAGTAGTCCTCAATCGGATCTTGATTAAAGTGGCTTAGCTTTGTGCTTATGCCGTTTTGGAAAAGCTCGTTAGTCCTTTTGGGCAAATAGCCTGTGACTTTGTACCCGTTATGCTATTGGGTAAAATTGTGACTGTTTTCAAGAATTCTTGAAAACTTCTTGCTTGTTTCGCTATTAAAGGAGCCCTTGTTTAACAAGGTAATACCCTCGTTCTACTTGCTTTAATTTCAATTGCCAACTTTGGCGAAAAAATCTCGAATGCATATTTCGCATTCATCATATGTTCCATTTTGCTTGGATTCACATGATCAAAGGTAATTTCTGGGACCATAGGAACAACTTTAGCTTGCTCCATTTCATAAAATTCTTTTATGATACTCCAAGACACTACTTCTGTGCCAAATTGGAAGTTGTGTTTAATTAAATTATTACGTACACTTTTAAATAAGTGTGTAATATCATGAAATACATGTGTACTACATGTATTTCTGAAATCATCTCTGTTTGAGTGTGATTTCTCAAGTGCTTGAATGTTGCAGCTGTTTTTTTGGTCGCATACAACACCTTGCACTATAAGCCCAGCTTCTTTGCATGAGCTTTGGGCTTTTTCAAGTTAATCGGCAATTATTTTGCCCTGATTTACATTGCTAATGAATGCAGCGCCTACTAAAGCTGTGAAAACACAGTTTAGGCTACGGGCGTTCGATTTGCTGGATTGCTATACAAGTCATTATCTGACTGATCAATAAACCCAACTGCTCCGTCAGTGGGATATACATATTTGATTCGCATTTCATCAAATATTAAAATGCAATTCCTATTGGATGCATTTAGTTGTTCAACCAAACTTTTTAGTTGGAAGAACTGTTGGCCATCAAAGCCAGGCAGAATGTTTTCAAATGGTAATGACGATACACTTAAGGTACTCGTCGATGGAGGCTCTATTATGGCACTTCCATCTTCTATGCTTTCTGTTGCAACGGCATCAGGTATTATTATACAAGTTTCTGCCATATTTACACATTCAATTTGTGCGTTGGATCATATTTTGAGATTAAAAAGTTATGCTTGTGGTATAATGGAATTTCGCTACGCGAAATATATACTTTTTTTAAGGTTAAGGATTCACATTTCAACATATTTGAAATGAAATCATCCTTAACAGTTTTTTCTAATTCTTTTCCATATCAATTTTTAATGGAACATATTGATTTGGCTTGCCAATATGAAAATTCATTATTATGAATTGGGGCGGCATAACCCAAGAATTCAGTAGGCACACTGCCTTTTCTTAGCAATGTGCCCGAAAAACATTCTTCTTTAAAATGTTTTTGGCAGTTCTATCTCTTTTTGAAATAGTTTTTTTTTTAATTGTCTGTCCACTGTTTTGTGTTGTGGACAGCAAAGGCTTTCTTGTGACCAACGCAATTGTTTACCACACAGCTGAAAAAAAAAATAAAAATAATATAGTAAAAAACAAAAAGGATTTAAAATTGTTATTTTAAAAATTTTTGTAAAATTTTAAATTTTGTTAATCCCCTATGTTACTAGCAATAATATTAAGTAACTAGTGCAACCGAAGCTAAACAATCTGTTATTTATTTAAATTGTTTTTATTTGTAAAATATTTTTTCGTAGGATATACTTACAATAATAAACAGCGGCCTTCATATTGGCATTAATGGAGCGGAAGAACCGGGTCTCAAGGTCCCCCGACTGCGGTGGCGTGCTCATGGCCACCAAGATCCGCTCCATTTCGGCAGCGGAGCGCTGGACGCGGATTAGCTCCGACCGGAACACAGCCGCATCGATGCTGGCATCCAACTTTGCGTTCTCAACCAGATTGTTCACCACTAGGAACAGCCGGTTTCGGGCAGATTCCTTCGCTGCGGCTAAGGCACCTCCGGCTCCGCCGCCGTTGCCAACGACGCCACCATTACCATTGGCGACGGAACCACGATAGCCATTATTGGCCGCGCCTGCCGCGGTTGGCCATGCAGGCCACTATTCCTGCTGCGAAGGAGTTCAGATCCACGTTATCCTGAAATAATAAAGTATATATAAAAAAATTAACTTAACACTTCTTTTTGTCTTACCATTTTCTTTGACGCCAAAATTCAAAATGGTTTCTGAGCCATTGCTGATCGCTGGTGGTCGATATCGATATTTAAAAGCTAGTCCTGTTGGCGGTTTCTAGACGATATATTTAGGAATTAGGAATTAACCCAATTTTTAGCTAAAAATTAGGGATGTCGAAAATTAAAAAAATTTCGTATCGATATTTTTTTTATAAAAAAATTTGATGATAATATAATATTTAAAAATATCACTACAAAATATCAATATATTTGATATTTTTTGATATTTTTTTTTTTAATATAAAATGTTTTCCTTACACAATAAAAGACGACAAGTTTTATAAAATGTATTATTTAATTTAAATTTTATTTTATTATTTATAGTATTATTATGCGTATTGTAATACATCCTTAATGCTTAATTTATAACTAAAACTTACAAAATACTAAGCCCAATATTGGGAATCAATAGAATTAAGAAAAACCTGTTGTTTTATATGCGTATCCGTCATTCGGCTACGGGAATCGCATACCACGCATTTAATAGCGGATGCCAGCCGCTCCGATGGCACCGAGCTACCGGGAGTAATTAAATGCTTCATTGCCACCTTGAATAGGCCCGGCATGGTTGCCTTATACGATTTTCAGGTCTCCAAGGGGTTGCTTTCCCACGCAGTTTGGGGCAAGCTAATATATAGTTTTAGCTCTTTGTTCTGATCAGATTGTGCGAGCTCATAAAGTCGTCGAAACTTTCTTCCGGTTTTGTGTCTTCCAAAATCTGTAAAAATTTAAATAATTTATTTACTATATACTCCAGTAGTTGTTTTTGTTATTAGCAAAATTTTAAATGTTATAATATTAAACCTATTAGTTTTGCTGATTAGTCAATTATTTATTAAAGTACACAACATTTTAACTTGATGACATACCTTTCCCTCCACAGTAAACTTATTGATTTCAACTGTAATCTCAACAATGGCATCCTTTACCGCTAAAGGCGCCAAACACATCTTTTTAAATCTGGGGTCTAGGAAGGATGATTTAACTAAAACTGCATTACTTTGTAACGCCTGAAACCTTCTTTCGGAAATCCTGTTGAGCGCCTCCTTGGCTCGTTTACCCTCCATGGTCTCCATCTACAAATTAATTTGTGTCACTTTTAAGATTGAAATCAGAGTGACCGAGGAAAAAATATCAAAAAAAAATATCGCGATTTCGATATTTGGGCAAAAAAATATCACGATATAAATATATCATTTAAAAAAAATATATCGGTTTTTTGATATTTTGATATATAATCAACAACCCTACTAAAAATGTAAATGAAATTTTTTATATAAATATTTTTTTACTACTGGATCTATCATTTAGCAGTTCTCTATGTCTTATATGTCATTTATAATATATTTTAATAAGTATGTATTATGTGGTAGCTGTGCAGCTTTAGTTTTAAATGGCAATAATTACTATTTTTAATAATACAAAATGCTCATAATTATGTAATTCTGTTTTCCAGTTTGCAAAGCAAAGTTTGTAAAGCATTTATAGAAAACGGATTTTTTTTATTGATTTATATAGTGTTAAAATAAGTAATTATCACTGCAATATCTACATATATTTCGATTACCATATTATTGCAACCCTTCAAGTTTCAATACCAATGCAGCTGCGTTGGTCCCGCAAAAGCAAAATTCAAAAAAGAAGCAAAAACGAAAATGAAAAAGGAATGAAGCATATGAAGAGGAAGAAGAAGAAGAGTCAAAGCACCGTTGTTTCCCAATATAAGTCTAAAAATCCAAAATTCCAAAATCAAACAAGATGGACATACAGTCGGGTGTCCCGACAGTAGAATACCCTGTACCATTACAAGTCGCCGCTCGATTTGGTTCCCGAGAATAAGAAGCCAAAAACTAAAAAACGGAGACAAATTGACATATAATGCAAATGTCAGCTGAACCAAAAGTACAGTCGATAGCTCAGTGGATAAAACTGCGCGTGCATTTTTGTAAGCAATTGGCCTGGGTTCGATTCTGCCGCCAAATCATAGAATTTTTTTATTATACCCTTGCAGGGTATTATAATTTCAGTCAGAAGTTTGCAACGCAGTGAAGGAGACCTCTCCGACCCTATAAAGTATATATATTCTTGATCAGGATCAACAGCCGAGTCGATCTAGCCATGTCCGTCTGTCCGTCTGTCCATCTGTCCGTTTCTACGCAAACTAGTCCCTCAGTTTTAAAGCTATCTGAATGAAACTTTGTAGTTAGTCTTCTATATACTCTCACTCGTATATATGTCGGAACGAGCCGGATCGGACGACTATATCATATAGCTTTGACAGTTTTCAACATATTTTCATCAAAGTTGGTATTTAGCCGTTTTTTATTATTTCTGAATTTCTGTTTTAATTTCATGACAATCGGCCAACTATATCCTATAGCTTCCATAGGAACAATCAGGAAAATAAAAGAAAAACCATAACTTTGTCAGTTTTCAAGATATTTTCACCAAACTTGATATTTAGCCATCTTATAATATTTCAGAATTTTGGGTTCAATTTCGTGAGAATCGGTCGACTATATCCTATAGCTTCCATAGGAACAATAAGGAAAATAAAAAAAAACCATAACTTAGCCGATTTTCAAACCATTTTCATCAAACTTGAGATTTGGCAACTAATAATTATTCCAGATTTTCGGTTTTAATTTTTTGTTAAAGTTCTGCAAGGGTATATAAACTTCGGTGAGCCGAAGTTAGCTTCCTTTCTTGTTTTAAATAAAATAGTATATTTTTTTAATTGCATATTTTTTATTCCTTAGTAAAAAATACTATAATAATTTTGATTTACAGTTAAAAATTACAAAAAAAAAAATTTTTGACCCGTCCCCGGCAGGAATCGAACCCGCGAGAACTACACTTCTACACTTCGCGTAGACTTCAGTTTAGTCAGCTGCACCATCAACCAATACGAAATCAGTAATGTTAATTTCATAAAAATGTGAAATGAACATTTTGATTTGGATATTTGGAGCCCTCTGCCTGCGCTGCCTCTGGTATACATAATATGTATAAAGTAAAAAGGCTATATCTCCGCTATTAATGACACGATCGCAATGAAATTTGGACAATCTGTGTATTTTGGTAAAATACATACAGGTTTTGAATATGGTTTACATAACTTTATAAATTTGGGAGAAATACGGTTTTTTTTTTAAATAGCTCCTCCAAAAAGGAAAGCAGCAAAAATTTAAAACAAACTTGATCTGAGTGCAGATTTAAGAAATCTAAATCCCAAGTTTCGTGTCTCTAGCTCTTATAGTCTCTGAGATCTAGGCGTTCATACAGACAGACGGACGGACAGACGGACAGACGGACGGACGGACAGACAGACATGGCTATATCGACTCCTTTAGTTGTCCTGACCAATATTTAGGTAACTGTTGGGGGTCTGCCACGCCTCCTTCTGCCTGTTACAGAATATCGCACTCGCACAAAACTATAATACCTGTGTACCTTTGGTACAGGGTATAAAAAGTCACCAATGAGCCAAATGAGCTTCAACGGATGTGGAGATGCATAAAACGGCACCAGTCGCGACACCCAAGGTTCATGCTGACTCCATAATTACATCATTATTACCAATATGAAACCAGTAAGTAAGATTACTCAGCCAAGATATACAGAAAAGGGACTCTTTAGGCCTATATAGCAAATGAAGACATATACGCCGGCATCCACTGGAGAAGGACACTGGATACCCGCTGACGTGTGGCAGAGACAGGGCATGACGGCCCAGGAAATGACCCTGCCACTTGGTACGTCCCATGTTTAGCCACCTTGAATTGATCTGCAGAAACACTACGCATTTTTAAATGTCCATTAATCAACGTACGAAGATCGGGCTACCGACTGGGCCACAATATACTGCAGGCAACCTTTAAATCCAGGTTGCGCACAAGATCAACACAATGGCGCAGAAGGTCTGCTCATCCCAGGTTCATCGAGCTAAATTGAAGGCGGAAACCACTGGTATTGGCAGCATTCTGGATGGTATCGTTTCGCATTACCAGGCTATTGAGGCATATGTTGCCCGACGATTACAGCGAGGATCGAGAGCTTTAAGTGAGTTTGAATTTATTTAATTTAAATTTTTAATGACTGATTCCTCGTAGGCTCTTTATATCCTGCAATGCATCGCTTATCTCCGGCTACATCATCTATCCTAGATCGACAGGCATAGTTCGCTTTATGCATGCAACTGTCATTGGAGCCTTTGGCGACCTTAAGTGAGCGCTCCAGCGCTTCGAGGTCCTCACAAGTAGCCATTGTTCATGCCAGGGGGCTCTCCGCCGCCGCCTCTGCCCTCCGTGCACCAACATACGAGCGGACCTATGTTCTCCCGCTCTCCGCTCCTCGGCATTCCCGATCTGCGCTCACTGCGAGGCGAGCTGGGGATGGCTGGCCCGCTTTCGCCACTCGAGCCCGCTCCCGCACTGTTAAGCTGAGCTTATCGGTCGGGAGCGCGGCCCTTATGTTAACTTAGTTGAGTTTTATGCATGAAGCGAAATAAAGCTGACACCAGCCCATTGAATTTACCCACGACGCCCCCAACTCTTCATTTCGAGCCTCCGATTTACTTTCGTTCGCGACGTGGGATTTTTCCTCTGGGTTTTTCTTCGTTTTCTGGACATCTTTTTGCGGCACAAGCGCCCCTCTTCACATTTTGGTCCATCAGAGCCGGATTTTTTGTGGATTCTCAGCAGTTCCCGGCATTGGTCCGCCAAAAAGATAAGTACGACATTTCTCCGTCTCCGTCTCGCTGCCGGTCTTCAGCAGTGGTCCGAACATTAAATTTCGTTCACACTGCTGTAAGATTTGTTTTCCTTCCGTGTCAGCTCCAAGTCCGAGTTTTTCGACACAACGGCAGTAATTTCTATTATTTCTATTTTTCGATTCTACTTCGCCTTCAATCTCGGAAAAATTTTCCATCCGTCTCCGTTTTGTGTGCGCCATATTCCTCACCGTTTTCGGTCTCCCCGTTATATGTGCATCCATACATACATACACATATACAAGTGCGCACATATATATTATATATATATTTTTTTGGTGCAATTAATCCGCGAAAGATTCGCAAACTTTGAACAGTGAAATTGTGCGGTGAAGAAAAAAGGCATAATTAATATTGGCCAGCCGGTGTGCATTAGTTCCGAAAATCTCCAAATTCGCTGAACAGTCCGCCGCTGTCGCAATATTTTTTTCTCGTTCCAATCAGTGTCATTTTTTCACCGCATAACACTCCGTTCCCCCAGTGACATACATACATATATACAGTCCACTTATGCCCATACATACACACATATATTCCAATATATTTTCTGCCTCCGATTTCAGAAATTAACTCATATGCATATCATATCTCCGTATAAAATAAATGCCCATATATATTCCCATATATTTTCTGCCTCCGATTTCAGAAATAAATAAAGCTAATATTAAACCTACGAATTATATTATCTTAAAATCCGTGTTCCAAAAAAAAAAAAAAAATTTTTTAACTCAGCCGCCGCAGCACCGTGAGTTTTTTTGTGGGGTGTTTTATTATTTTGTTTTGCCTTTGGTGACTTACGCACTGCGCTGCCGTCGGCGTAACCCAGTGAACTTTTTTCCCGCTACAACAACAACACCACGCAGTTTTTTAAATTTGAATTTAAAACCAATTTATTTGATTTCCAATTTTGGAGCAAATACCACAACGCATTTAGTTATTCATTTTTGCGATCGGGAAGAAGCCGAAGTTTTATTCCACGTTTCCGGCCACATAATAATTAAATGCAAAAATTATTAATTTTTTAATTCCATCCGTCCGGCTAAATAAATTTAAAATAATTTAGTGGGGCAAATACCACAACGCATTTAATTATTAATTTTTGCGATCGGGAAGAAGCCGAAGTTTTATTCCACGTTTCCGGCCACATAATAATTAAATGCAAAAATTATTAATTTTTTAATTCCATCCGTCCGGCTAAATAAATTTAAAATAATTTAGTGGGGCAAATACCACAACGCATTTAATTATTAATTTTTGCGATCGGGAAGCAGCCAAAGTTTTTATTCCACTTTTCCGGCCACATAATAATTAAATTCGAAAATTATTAATTATTTATTTATTGGTTCTCCATCCGAAAAATAAGCCAAGGTCAATTCCACCTTTCCGGCTCCGCAACATTTAATTGCAAAAATAATTGAGGGTTCCTACCTATACCTATAAACACCTAAGCACTTAATATTATTGCGAAAAACAAAAATTCAGCTACTCAAAGCCCCCTCTAAATCCGAGTCAGTTAAGGATACACTATACGTACGTGTCACATATTTCTACATACATAATTTTACACACAGCGTTTGTCATCCACTTGTTTCTGAACGAGCACGGACTTTCCGATACTTTTTTTATTTTCCGGGTCTCCAACACTGCGTCTACTTCGCATCTCACACCAAACCGCTTTGCCTTTTGGGTTTTTTTGGGTTTTGGGTTCCTACTGTTTCTGTGTCCTCCACTTACGGTTCGTGCCGAACACGACTGGTCTTTCGACGTCTGCGCCGAGTTGCTAACGAGTCCCTTGTAAGCATTGCATCCGCGATCTCGCTATTCTCAGCACATTAGTGTGACCAGCCACCGCGTCGGACGAGGCACTAATTGCGCAAGTCAGTCGACAAGCGCTGACCAGCAAGATCGATTCTGAGAATGCCAAAGGGAGAAGACCAGAGCCCGCGTCCTATCCCATCCATTCGTCTGGACAGATCCAAATCCGCATCTCCGCGGGCGCCTTTTCTAAAGCCTAGGGCTACCAGTGCCATTTCAAGGGCAAAGAGCGACGAATCCGTCAATAAAACCCCCTGTCCTTCACAAAGGCAGACCCGCTCCGTGGCAAGAATGGCTCAAAGTGCGGTCGACGTGGCACTGAAAAAGTTCATCGCCACAACAGATCGGATCAGTCAATTTGAGGCCAACATGAATACTCCGGGCGCCCCAGAAATGGAATGCTCCCAGTACATGTGGGAAGTCCATCGGGACCAAATTCGGGCCCTGTGGGAGAAGGTAGAAAAGACCTATGAGAGCTGCTCCGACTTGCTAGCCGTATCCGACGATAATACGGCCACCTCGACAGTGCTGGAATCAAAGTACAGCTACTGTTACTCCGCCTATTCGAGGTGTACTGCCCAGCTTCGGCAAAAAATTGCCTCCCAATCTACTCAGACTTCCGCCAATGTTATCACGCCCCCGTCGTCAGGCTGCCGGTTACCGCCAGTGGATACCGAGGTCTTTGCGGGTGATTATCTTCGGTGGCCCACCTTCAGAGACTTGTTCACGGCCATTTACATCCAGAACTCGCGGCTCACCCCGGTAGAAAAGCTGTTCCACTTGCTATCCAAAACAAGTGGTGACGCACACGCCATTGTTTCTAAGGCTCCGCTTACCCATGAGGGGTTTGTCGCGGCGTGGCAAAGCCTCACTGACCGCTTTGAAAACCGGCGGCTATTGGTCAACAGCCAGTTAAAAATCCTTTTCAACATCCAGGCTGTTCCTCAAGAGTCCGGAGTCGCGCTGAAGGAGCTGCAAGCCACCATTCAGAGTTGTCTGACAGCTCTAGAGATGTCCTCTATCAATGTTGAGGCATGGGACTGTCTCCTGGTATTCATGATTTCCTCAAAGCTCCCTAAAGTCACACTTTCTCTGTAGGAGCAATCCATACACAACAAGACCGAAATTCCCACCTGGAAGGAATTAGATAATTTCCTGACAGAGCGCCATCGTACCCTGGAGGCCATCGACGACGTGAGGCCTAGTGGCTCCGGGCAAGTTCCGCCACGGTCGGTACCCCCCCCCGTTCCAGCTCGGAGGGTCAATTCGTACGAACCGCGGGTGGCTCCAGGAATTAGAGGGTGTGACCTGTGTTCCAGGGAAAACCACCCACTCCGTTTATGTCCGCACTTCCTCGAAATGCATTTTGATGAGCGGTTGAACTATGTGCGAAGGAAACAACTCTGCTTAAATTGTTTCGCACGAGGCCATCAGCATCGTGAGTGTACAAGTGCCCACTCCTGCCTGACGTGCCACAGCCGTGGCAATCCCTTGGCAACTGTTCCATTTCCTCCTGTTTCATCAAGTTTACGACCCGGGCCCACCGCGAGAAGCGCTGCAGCTCCTGACGACCGCACGAATGTGCAAATATGTTTTTCATCCGGGTCAAGAGCTGTATTGCTTGGAACAGCGATTATTAATATAAGTCATCTGGGTCGCGACTTCCAAGCTCGTGCTCTGATCGATTCAGGTTCCGAGGCTACGCTCATATCTGAGCGGCTCTTCGATCGAATCAGACTTCCATTTGACACAGTCCAGACTCAAGTTTCCGGTATCAATCAAACAGTTGCCGGGCACTCCACGAAGCGCTGCAAGTTCTCCATTCGAGTTCTCTCCAGACCCGGGATACAGTTAGAAGCGCAGGCCTATGTCCTTCCTCAACTGTCCGGACAACTTCCGTCCCACCCCGTTCCGAGAGATCTTCTAAGGGAACTTCCGGATCTCCCCTTAGCAGATCCAACGTTTTTCGAGAGCTCCGAAATCGATGTTCTGATAGGAGCTGACATTCTTCCGTCTGTGCTTCTGGGCGGCGTTAGGACCAACATGTTGGGCTCTCTTCTGGCCCAGGAAACAATTTTTGGCTGGGTACTTACAGGCCCAGTGTCAACGGCGCCCACTAACGGCGTGTGGGTGTTTTCCACACGCACTTCCTTAGCGTCCAACGGTTCATTAAGGAACTGTCCTACCAACCATAGTGGGGCTACCGTTGAAGGCAGACACTCCCGAGGTATTCGATCCTACCCATGCCGAGTCTGCCAAGGGAACCATCCTCTTCGGAAATGCCTACGTTTTCGGAGGCTTAGCGCTGAGAAACGACTCCAGGCAGTTATTAAACATCAGTACTGCTCCAATTGTTTGGCCCACGAACATACTGAGGGAACGTGCCGTAGTGGGGATCGATGCAAAAAGTGCAATCAGCATCACCACACGCTCCTGCATGCGCACGAAAGTCCAGGGCACGCAACCCGGTTGCAGCAACGAGCCCCAGTCAGATCCGATCCGAGGTCTTCACTCGCGTGCACACCGTCCGCTCTGGAGGGTAGGTGTACCCGAGGTACTTGGTCCTACCAACGCCGAGCCTGCCCGCAATAATCAGGCACCCTTCCATTCCAATGTTCCTGTTTACTGTGCCGTCTTGTAGCTCTAATCGTAGTTCCAACTTTTATTTCGCATCAGTACTGATTCCATATTTTCTTATTTCTCCGTCATATTCGGCCAGGAATTTACACCTCCACGCCCACGCAGCGCCAGCGCACCGGAGAGCAGATGTACTCGAGGTACCTAGTCCTACCGTGGCCGAGTCTGCGGTGGAATTCACCTGACGGAGCGCGACAGCGAGGGGATTGCGGCAAGACATGATCACCACGGAACGTGTCAGCCGCTTCGTCCGCAACTTTCCGGTGCGGTTCAGACACTGTTTGACCCTTGTCCGCCGCTGTCCGGGAATCGGCAGCCACTTCAGCGTCGCGGAATCAACGGAGGAACCATCTGCTACGCCTGCCAGTAGCCATAAAAGGGTTTTTTGCAATCCGAGTGATTGCAAGGGGGGGGAGAATGTTCATGCCAGGGGGCTCTCCGCCGCCGCCTCTGCCCTCCGTGCACCAACATACGAGCGGACCTATGTTCTCCCGCTCTCCGCTCCTTGGCATTCCCGATCTGCGCTCATTGCGAGGCGAGCTGGGGATGGCTGGCCCGCTTTCGCCACTCGAGCCCGCTCCCGCACTGTTAAGCTGAGCTTATCGGTCGGGAGCGCGGCCCTTATGTTAACTTAGTTTAGTCTTATGCATGAAGCGAAATAAAGCTGACACCAGCCCATTGAATTTACCCACGACGCCCCCAACTCTTCATTTCGAGCCTCCGATTTACTTTCGTTCGCGACGTGGGATTTTTCCTCTGGGTTTTTCTTCGTTTTCTGGACATCTTTTTGCGGCACAAGCGCCCCTGTTCACAGCCATGTTAAAATGTTTTAGAAAATAATCTGACCAAAATAAAAAGTGGAGCATTGAAAATCGAATTAAACCTGTATACCTAATTAATTCCTATTGGCTATCATGTCTCTCGTGCTGTTCCGATTTGCTCTATCTGGATGATGACCTGATGATAAGCTGCTGATCATTGTGTTTGGCCATTTGTATCCGATTTTAGCTTATTTATTTAACCAGTATTATGTGTAAATTTTTTAAAAATTAAATTGAAATTAAATATAATTAAATTGAACTCAGCAATAAAATTAAGATCAGCTATCTCTGTCCCAAGCCATTATTTTTGCTGTAATTTAAAATTTTATATATTATATTTAATATTTAATATTTAGGGTAATATTCCGTTTGTCATAATAAATCAAAACTGGGTACTCCAGAGGATATTTTATTATCTATATTTTTATTTATATTAGTACCCTTCTGCAACCTAATGACTGCTTTGCCCAAGTGATTGCTTTTTCTCATTTACTTACCTTTAACTTATTAAATTTTGCTTACATGAATATAAATTAATTAATAAATTCATGAAATAAATTAACACGATTTTTTTTGTATTTTTTCAACTCTATTTCATCTCTTATTTAACAAAATATCTATTTTTTAAGCTTAAAAATAGGGTTTTTGTACTTTTTGTACAATTTCATAATTTCAGTCCGAAGTTTGCAACGCAGTGAAGTAGGCATCTCCGACGCTATAAAGTATATATATTCTTGATCAGGATCAACAGCCGAGTCGATCTAGCCATCTCCGTCTGTCCGTCCGTCTGTCCGTCTGTCCGTCTGTCCGATTATACGCGAACTAGTCCCTCAGTTTTGAAGCTATCTGAATGACACTTTGCAGTTAGTCTTCTATATAGTCTCACTCCTACATATGTCGGATCGGACGACTATATCATATAGCTGCCATAGGAACAATCTGCAAATTTTTTGAAAAAAATTCTAACTTTGTCAGTTTTCCAGATAATTTCATCAAAGCTAAGATTTAGCCGTTTTATTTTATTTCTGAATTTCGGTTTTAATTTCATGAAAATCGGTCAACTATATCCTATAGCTTCCATAGGAACAATCAGGAAAATAAAATAAAAACCATAACTTACTTCCAACCGGTAATTGAGAGAGCATTGACGATTGACTCCTAGTGATGCTGAAAACATCGATGCATCGAACATCGATATCGAAAAACATAGTAAAAACATCGATGTTCTCTCAATTACCGATTGGAGTGCGCATAACGTCACAAGAAATTATCTTTGCGCAAATTACGTCATTCAAATCCAAGTTATTCATTATATTTATTTATTTATTCATTATATTTACGCTTGTTACTTTACTTCAGAAATTATTGTAAATTATTGGTAAATAAAACTGGTTGAGTAAATGAATAATTAAATAAATATTCAAGACTCGATTTTATTTAAAGTTATGGTAATTCCATAATAAAACAAAAAACATAATTGTACGTAATGGATTTGTGTAATTTCTTTCTTATTGAAAAAATGCCACATAATAAAACAACTTTTGAGGAATTATTAAAAAATATGTTTCTTAAAAATAATGTACAGGTACAGGAGCTATTAGAAAATTGGGGAGACTTCTTTGATTTGCATCATGCATCCTAACTGCCACTAAAATCCTCCGATATCATTAAAATATAAATATAAATATTATATTATAAATATATAAAATAATGGATAAGGGTCCCGAGGTACTCAAATGACCGTTATTTGAATTTAATGTTTTCTGAGGGATTGGTGATGCTGAAAACATCGATGCATCTATCATCGATGTTTTTACCGATGTTTTCCGAGGTTGGCAGACCGGCCAGTGCTACAATGCTGCCCACTCTATAAGTAATTTTTTTGCAAGCGTTGGCAGCCCCTGCAGTGTTGGTTAATGCGCCAGACCCCCTCGCTTTTCAACACTTCCTGCGCTCACAGCCAAACTTGGCAGAGACGCGGACGTACCGTTGGCAGAGACGCGACTGAGAAATAAAATTAAAACGTCGACGTTCTTCCTCGCAGAAGAAACCCAATCAAAATAAAAACAAACACACCGTGCGTTCGCGCCAAATATTTAACAACAATTAGCAAACGAAAGAAACAAAGTGAGTGTCGGCTACCGGAGCTGTCGGCCCAGCTTGGATTTGTCCCGTTTCGGTAACGTAAATCCTGTTTCTCGTTTTGTCTGTCTGCAGTGCATACCCTCACGGCAGCCATCGAGATGGACAAGCTGGATGCCAATCTTGAGCAGCAGTTTGATCTAAATCTCATCGAGGCTGTCAAGCTGAACCCAGTGATATACGATAGGTCCCACTACAACTACAAGCACTTTGTGCGCAAGGCCCAGACCTGGAAACAAATCGCCGAAACCCTCGGTGTGCCTGGTAAGTGAAATTCGGTTTTGGCTACGGTTGCGTCCAACAACAGGCAATGGCAATTGATTAATTCGTAAAGGGGGCCAGCGAGTCGACGACGGCAGTGGCCGAGACTGAGGCCGTGGCGGAGGCGGTGGCAGAGGCAGAGACAGCAAGTGTACAGAAAACGACGCAAACGGCGCAGTAGCTGGCTGGTTGAGAAATTGCAGGGGCGAACTCAGTTGGGCGAGGTGGACCGCAGTATTACACTGTTGAGAATATACTTATAAAGTTATATAGTTACTATAGTTTTAATACGGTTGGACAACTTTTAAAATCAAAAATGTAAAAACATTTAATTAAATAATTAATTACTTCGTTCGTATTGAAAACCTAAACAAAATAAATTGCAATACCAAACTTTGGTCGCCCCGTTTCGGGCGCTGTGACTCCGCTCCTGCTTGCTCTGTCGAGCCAAGTCCTCAGTGGCAGTCTGCTCAGTCGATATTTTTGAAGTTGCTGTACTTTGCTGTCGCGTCGCAGTAGTTGTCTCGCTCGCACCCACGGCTGTTCTGCTTGCGCTAGCGTTTATTTTCGTACACTGCGCTGCTCCTACAACTCTGCTCCGGCCGACAGCTCACTCACTCACACACACATCGGTACATACATATGTACATATGTATGTACAGACCGACCAGGCAGCTTTCGTTTCTTTTTCATGGGGTATACAAACCGAATTGACGGTACATTCCCACCCCTCGCCGGGCGTGGGTCGAACCCTACATTTTCGTCTATATGCTGCACCTTATTCGGGTTTTGATTATGCAAGACGGTGACTCGAAAGCTAGAGCTGCTGCAAAGACGACTAAACGGATAATGCCACAGGTTTCCGTCTTTCTTTTGGCAGCGGGTGGAGGGCAGTCGAAGTCGGCAGTAACCAGTCGTCGGCGTCACCATCACGTCAACGTCTCTGCTGACGCTAGGAAGCTGCTGCCTGCGCCTTCTGCCACCGCCTCTGCTTCTGTCAACGGTGGCAAACAGCTGCTGGCGCAAGTGGTTAGGTTTGTTTTGGTTTGATTTGATGCTTTCCGACAGGGTTTCGGGGATAGGTTAGATGGTATTTTTGCAATAAGCCAACCGAAACCCTGCGTGGCTTATTTAAAAAAACCTATTACAGTACTATGTAGGCAATGCACACTCTTCTTCCAGATGTCACAAGTGTGATTGCTATTTTCTTCGTTGAATACTTGAATTTCAATCTTGAATCCAATCCAAAGCCTTTCACAGGGTATTATTATTTGCAGAGTTTGCACTGCAGTGAAGAACTAATTCCCATGTCACGATTTTAGGATTAAATTCAACCCACAAAATAATACGTGTCTGATGATCAACAAAATTAAAGCCCCTTTACTTTAGGATGTAACACCAATAGATTCAGATAAGAAAAAGCTGAACGATTAAAACAGGTGTCAACGTACATGTACATATGTAATTCGCCAGAGCTAAGCAAACTCTAATTCAAGTATTTCGATATTGTAAATAATAATCTTATGAAGACGGCGCTATCCTCAGAATACGTGTGGGAGTGCCTTCCGCCAAGACACATTACCTACTATTAAGTAGCGTCGGAGTTACTCAAAGTTAGAACTATAGCTAAAATTTTGAAATAAACGCAATACTAAAAAAAAAAAACTAAACTATTGAATGTAATACCAGAATTAAATTGTTTAATGTATTTGGCAAATTAATCATTATGTGCATAGGAAAAAATCCCCTTTTTTAGCAACAAAATAGTTACATAAGTGTGAGAGTTAAGTTTAACAGTGAACTAAACTCCCTGGCCGTCTTTTCTCATCATGACAAATTGTCAAGTCCTATACTTCGGTGAGCTCTTTCGCTCTTAAATTTAATTCGGTATTTAATTAGGATATGCTTTCTAAAAGTTTATCTGGTTTACCTTTACCAATTTGGATTAGATAGCTATTAAAGGGGGAAACCGGCCAGCAAATTTTATTGACTTAATCATTTTTATTGCCTTTTAATTCAGAGCGTACATATATAAAATTGCTACGATAAATATGATTTTTCTCTTAAATTTTCAGAACAAAAATGTACAAAGCGTTGGAAGAGCCTGCGCGACAAGTTCGCCCGCGAAATGAAACTGTGCCAGGAATCGAGATGGCGCTACTTTAAGCAGATGCAATTTCTGGTGGACTCCATTCGCCAGTACAGAGAGTCCTTGCTGGGCAAGTGCGCCAATGGTAGTCAGAATGCCAACCAGGTGACGGATCCTTCACAACAGCAACAGGCACAACAGCAGACCGTCGTGGACATTTTTGCGCAACCGTTCAATGGGAGCGCCACGACCTCGGCCCAGGCACTGACTCATCCTCACGGTTAGGAACCTTAACATATAAGCATGCTGGAATCCTTACTAAATGCCATATCCTACACCTTACAGAAATCACGGTCACCGGTGACGCTCAGCTGGCTACCGCTGTGGGAAAGGACCAAAAGCCATATTTCTACGAGCCGCCGTTAAAGCGCGAACGCAGCGAGGAAGAACACAGTGACAACATGCTTAACACCATAAAGATTTTCCAGAACAACGTCTCCCAGGCGGTCAGCGCCGAAGACCAGTCGTTTGGCATGGTCGTCACGGACATGCTCAACACGCTGGGCGTGCGGCAGAAGGCCGAGGCCAAGGTGCACATCATTAAGTATCTGACGGACATGCAGCTGCTGGCGCAGCACAACAAATACTAACTGCCGGGCGGCTGTCACCGGCAGCTGCTGCAGCTGCTCCAACTGGAGAGCGTTCTGTCTTGAGAGCAAAGGAGGGCGGGCGTGCGGCCACCCACATCCACACAGGCTGCGGTCGTGTGTGCGGTCACTTTCTTTAGAAAATAGTCTTAAAGTCAAACTACAGATTAATATTAGACATTTAAAGCCCCACGGCGCATACCCATAAAGCGTAATTATACTTTACTAACCCCGAAACGTAGACAACATACATATATACATCTTTATATGCTTAGTTTGACCTCGAGATCCATGATCCACTCCGCGTCCAATTCTCAGCCGTGTACAAACAAAATGCGATGGAATAAACAGCGGTCCTAGAATTATGCGTAGATTGTAAAACAACCGTGGAATCACTTAAAATGAAGCGTATTGTAAATTTTTGGACTACGATTTAGTTGTAACTTGCCATTGGGTCTTAGCTCTGTAATTAAGAACACACACGTAATCGTTATTTTAATTTTATAAGTTCTGTTGTAATATGTCGTACGCGCTTGGTAAAATACTTTCAAAAGGCTTTAAATGAGTTCGACGAAAATAAATATTAAATACCCTTTTACGCAGTGAGCGCATATTACACACATTACACGGAAACAATCGAAATAGTTGCCGGCAACCGCAAGTTGCTAACCATTTTCAATGATTGATTGTGCAATTATTTGGTATTAAAAGATATGTTTGAAAAGTAACCACACTCTTGTTTTAATACGATTTTCAGTTGATAAAATATATTAATAGGTGCTATTGACCGTAAAGAAAAAAATATATAAAAATAGGGGCTAATATCGAAGAGTTGGATGCCACAAAAAGCTTTGAAGCCACAGAACAGTAAACTAAAGTAATGAGAGAACTAATCAAAAACTACAGAGGTGAGAAATTCTGATAAAACCGGAAACTACCCGACAGAGCGGATTACCAAAACTACAAAAACTGGAAACTGAATGAAAGTAAATTATAATCTAATACAGTATACCGATTATTCCAAATCATTCAATTTTTTGAGGATTTGCGATTTCGGATCAAGGAATCCTACCTGGAGAGGCTTAATTCTGAGCAATAGGTTGAAAGCAGTAAATAACGGAAATGAGTTGGTAATAAAAAATGAGTTGGTTTTAAAAAAAAAACAACTTGACGAACCTCCCAAATGAGAGGGAAATCGTCTGAGATTTTTAAAATAAACGCGCTCGATTACTACCGACTTAACGATATTTTCGAACGATAATAAACAAAATCAGCTGTTTTATTTCATATATTTTGATCGATAGCAAACAAAATCATATGTTTCAGTGGCCGGACAACTAAATATTTTTATGTAATTGACCAACAATGGCAAAGAAACCGGAAAATAATGACATAAAATCGAATACTACAAAGAACACACTGGATGATGCATGGGCAGTAAGTATTAAACTTCAGGAATGGACCGAAAAATTATGAATTCATATTCAAGATACGGCCCTGTCACCTGTACAAAGATGAATACGACGACTGCACTAGTTTTAAGGCCCGCTTCCATCAGTACTTCATATTTGGTCAGGACACCGACTGCTCTCAGTGGCTGACAGACTACCGAAACTGCGAGCGCTACCAACAGTCCAATGGCAATGACGTTGCAGCCGGTGTGGCGGTGATAAAAAGCGAGGAAGAGCGGCGATTAACCCGCCTTCGGGCTCACTTTGCCAACGACACCTGGAAGAAACGGAAACAGCCGCCGGCGGACTGGGCCTCACCGCTACCCGACTGGATGGAAAAGCGGAACGAAAACACATACCTGGAGATGAAACAGAAGGAGCTCTCCGGCCTGGCAGCGCCGCAGGAGGAGGAACGCTCTCTATGTCTTATTATGTAGAGAATAAATTATTTGGGAAAGAACTTTAAATGCAGTCCTTGTGAAATTTAAAATTTGAAAACTTCTGACTAAAATTGAAATACACTCGAAAGGGTATACAAATGCCAATATGCACAGCGACGACGTTAGCGGTATTTTATTCTTGGTATTTTTACAATAAGTTTTGGTATATTTTATCGGACCACCCCCTATCGCAGTTTATTGTTTTTCTTCGATTGCTCCCTCATTTAGCATCAAATCTCGCCCAGCCTTGCCCAAAATGCTAAAGGGCGGCAGCACACTGAAAGCCCTGGACGTCAGACTTCGACTAGCGCGACCCTTTATTGAAACAAGGTCAGCAGGTAAATATAAATTACATAATTTGAGGCCGATGGCAAACTTGGGGCACCATTGCGGCAGCAAAATTTACCGTGTCACTCAGAAGGTGCTTCTACAACTATTGCAGTCGCTGTGGACGCCGACAGCAGCAGCTGCAGCCGCAGCAGCAACCACAGCAGCAGCGCAGCTTCTCCAACAGCATCCACAGGTCCTACATAACGTTCAATGATTTTCGCACCAAGAACCGCTCGTACACCAAGAAGGAACTCGTTGGGTAAGCATATTGAGTACTAAGTCCACTCTGCCTCACATACGATGAAATCATCCAACATCCAACAGGTACTCCATGCTGGACATGTACAGCGTTGTCTCTGACGTCAGCAACTACCACAGATTCGTGCCGTACGTAAAGCGCTCGCACGTTCACAGCCAGGAGAGCGGAGGAAGAGGCTTTCGGGCGGACCTAATAGTGGGCTTCCCCCCACTTAACGAGGCATACACGTCGCGCGTCACTCTGGTTCCACCCAGTCTGGTCAAGTCCGAGTGCCATGACGGACGTCTCTTTAACTACCTGTTGAACGAGTGGCGCTTTAGGCCGGGCCTCAAGGATATACCAAACTCCTGTGTTCTGGACTTTAAGGTCTCGTTTGAATTTAAATCGCTGCTGCATAGCAACGTTGCCAACATCTTCTTCGACCTGATCTGTGACCAAATGGAAAACGCCTTCATCGCGGAGGTGCGTCGACGGAGCGGCCCGCCCTCGATCCGGTCGCACGTGTTGACCTCACATCGATCCTGACCCCCTATAGCAAATAAATAGATGCAGTTTTAATACACGACGTGTACAAAGAACATAAATTAAGTACTTTAATATGTCGATTCTTTTAACACAATATCAAAAACTAATATTGGTGAACAGTCTCGTTTTGGGTTAGTAGTAGCAACAGAGATAACGGATCCGTAGATTACATTCAAACTCAAATAATATACTAGTTAGCTTAATTGACAGACGATAAACTAAAGTTAAGTTTGGAATGGCATCGTTTAAGTTGAGAGAAATACAGTAGTGTACCCTCCGCAGGTCTCCTACACGCTACAGTACATTACATTACATTACATGCTTACCGTAAATATAAATCGTTATTATCGTGCATCGTTATCCATATCTATGTATGTATTTATGGGGCTCTTGGGGCAGTTAGTTTAAGTGGGAACGTTACTACTATCTCTACTGGGGAGGGTGTATACATATGCATATAACAGACGCTACCTGGGCTCAAACTCCAACTATTATTCTAAGCTCTCTACAGTATTACTTTATACAGGGTTGTTGCAAAAGACCTTATAATACAATTATGAGTTATGCTTAAATATGGCCATTCAAGTGTTAGGGCGTTGTGCATCTTGTTATTATAAGGTCTTTAGTTGCGGAGTGTAGCGAACTCTACTTAGTTTTGCGCAGTAAAAAATTCTTGCTACAACAACAATAAGTGTTAAGTGTTAAATGTACGTTAGTTTTTAATTTTTAAATATTGTCCAGTGAGCGCGGGTGCAACTACATATTTTTGCGGAAACAATTAGCCTATAAATTGGGAACTAAGAAATGCTTTAAGACAAAGGCCAATAGCAATAGAATAATAGGCAATTCAAGATAAAGGTACAATAGCTTCATTTTAGACGTCTGGCCAGACGAGCTAGGACAAGGTCGGAAATAATAAAATACAAAAAAAAACACGGAATCAATTCCGGGCCGGAAAAGCAAGTGACACACCAGTGCAACCATTTAGAATGGTCAAGTACACAATGCCTTACAAAATATCACTTTTTCGACGACGGTATGCCGCCAGTTTCTTTAGTTCTCAGTTGTGCTTGGCCCGTCTGCCAAACATATAACCCTTCCAGCGTTCCGCTGTTTGCGCAATCAACGGATCGCTGTCGATGGTGGCCAGCAAGAGGAGCTGATTAACGTGTGTTGCGTGGTAGTCCCAGCGGGCCAAGTTTGGGGCCACGCCTAGGCTTAGGTGGCGAAGGTCGTAGCTGGTCCCGGAGCCCGTGTCGTACAATAGCAGCATCTTCTTGAGGGAGTACATACCCTGGGCAAACAGTTTGCCAGCTTCCCGTGCGATTTTAACTGGCGCTGTGCTATTGAGATCGTACAGGCCAAGCAGCGAGTAAATAAATCCGTTCAGAACGTAAGAAGGTGGTGTGGTGGGGTATTCCTCATACCTGTTTGATAAAAAAAATTTCGGTTTGGCAGAATTTAAGTTATTATTTTATATAATCGGTCATATTGATTTTTTAACGATACTTTTAAAATTCTGAGCGTACTGATAAGACAGATTATCAGCATTATTAATTTGTATACCCTTGCAGGGTATTATAATTTCATTCAGAAGTTTGCAACGCAGTGAAGGAGACATTTCCGACCCTATATAGTATAGATATATTTGATCAGGATCAACAGCCGACTGGATCTAGCCTGTCCGTCGGTCCGATTATACACAAACTAGTCCCTCAGTTTTAAAACTATCTGAATGAATCTTTGCAGTTAGTCTTCTATATACTCTCACTTGAAGATATGTCGGAGCGAGCCGGATCGGACGACTTTATCATATAGCATTTCACCAAATTTGACCAGATCAGATCAGATTTGACCACTTAATATTATTTCAGAATTTCGGTTTAAATTTTATAAAAATCGGACGACTATATCTAATAGCTACCATAGGAAAATCAGGGAAATAAAAGAAAAATCATAACTTCGCTGTTTCTCAACATATTTTCATTAATTTTGAGATTTGGCAACTTATTATTATTCTAGAATTTCTGTTTTTTGGTTTTTGATTGAAATCTGCAAAGGTATACAATCTTCGGTGAGCCGAAGTTACCTTCCTTTCTTGTAAATATATGGATTTCTTCTACGCACCAGTAAAATTTCTCCATAAACTGTGCCAAAACACCGCCATCTCGTGAAAATACCCTGTAAGGCTGAAGACCTGCCGCCGCCGCTCGTAGGTAGCGCTCATCTCCGCCCGAATGCCAGTAGGCTCGAGCCAGCACAGATATGGCGTGGCCTTGTCCCATTGCCGAGATCCATCCCGGTCGCAGCTCGGCAAATCCGTTCAGGCTGCGACGCACGGGATTGGTCCAGCCACCCGTCTTGGGATCCTGGTTGTGGACAAACCACTCTGCTGCATCATAAAAATGCGCGAGATGGTCGCTAGTGGAAAGCGTTATGTTGTCGTAGAATCCCAGGCCTAGGAAGCCAATGGAAAGGACCTCCAGGTCTGAGCGGCGAATTTTCAGCGGCGACCGCTTGTCCCCCAGGACTATGCCCTTTTGAACGTCGATGTGCAGGTCCCGTGTGATGTGTCGCCATTTGTTCAGAGCCGACCCGCCAAGGCCATAGTATATGTTTGAGTCCTGCACGCTGAGCAGCAGGTCGGCGGGTATATAGTGAAGGTTGTAACAATGCCGCGTGTCGCGGTTCTGGACGGTGACCATGAGACTGCTGCTATTGGTCACCAACAGCAGGTCCACACTAAGCAGCAAGTCCAGGGTCTGGTTGAGAGCGATGCTGATAGCACCCTCGTAACCGGGCGCGGTCTCAAACTGGACCACGCTGGTGTTGAACTTGTGGTGCCATATGCGAGACATGTTGCTGGTTTTAGGCGTGCTCCAGTCCATCTGGTTGCCATCGGCGTCCTCGAGAACCCGGACCCGCGGCGCTGGCTCCGTAAGATTCTTGCTGTAGTGCGACAGTGCGAATTGCGCTATCTGGGTAGGGTAGAAGTAGCCGCGCTTCTCCCACTGCGTACTAACGGGCACGCCCTCAGCAGCGCTAATACACTTCACGCGATCGCGCACCTCTACATTGTAGTTCTCGAAGTACATGAATACTCCGCGCGCATCGTACTTGCCTCTGGGCAGGTTAACCTTGGCCGTGCTGTGCATCCAATTGAACTTGGCCACCTCGCTGCCACTGGTGGAGACGGCTCCGCTCACCTCGAAGTAGTTGCGCAGGAAGGAGAAGGGCAAGTACACCTCGTTTGCGTTCTCGTCCCGCTTGCAGTGCACGCTATACTCCTGGTTTATGGAGCACTCGATGTCCTGCAGCACAGTGACGTCGCCAGAGGACTGCCTAGCTGCCGGCCGGTCCAGCGTGCGCACAAAGTCCGGTGAAAAAGAGAAGGCGGCACATCGCATGTACACACCAAGGGTTATTACCACCACGGCCACAATGAGGATGAGCAGCACGGCTTTCAGATTCAGACGCATGATGAAAAAGACCAAGGGCTCGTGTTGCTAAGAGTAAGTGTAAGGCGTTCACTTAGAAAAGCTGACTGAGAGAGTACTCTGGGGGAGATGTAATTCTTACCTTGATGCCGTGCTGCGGCTTGCGTGGCTCCCGGTTATTCCGGGCTACTGCTGGCAGTGCTGGCGGGAAGGCATTGCTCTGGGTGCTCGGATACTTGGACATCCGGTGGGCTCGGAATCGGTCGCAGGTGTCCTTTCAATAATCTCGCACTGCTGATCTCCTTACTTAGTAAGCGTGAGTCATGCTCTAAATATAGGATCGTTTTGATTTGGCAGATGCATGGCTGACAATGGTTGATAGCAGTGTGGAGCACCAGTGCACCAGCGGAAAATTCCACCTGCAGAACCACCAGCTGCTCGATACCAGATCTATGCAGTGTTACGAGGATGCTCCATTTGCTGCAGGCAAGCCATAGTTAACCGAATTTTCGTCTAATTTTTGTTACAACTTCTGAGGAAAAACAGCAAAACAGCAGGAACTGGCAATTGTTTTGGTATGTATTAGAGCTGGAAGAAACATCGATACTCAATTGTCACATTTTCGATGTTCGATGTTATACCGACGTGAAATCACTGAGAAAAAAAGTTGAGTAGCTTGATGATCTTGATTAACTAAATATGGATTAATATTTATTATTTTTGTAATAAAGATATTATTTCAAAGCAAAAATTAATACAAACCATTTACTCCCAAACTGTAAATCATAAAAACAAATTGTATGGATACATTTAGCTATTACCGGCAAGTGTGCAGTCCAGGCGTTCTATACACCATCGATAGGAGTAATCGAGAAGCGATTAATCAATAGTTGCAATGTTTACAAAATATTACAGGTATAAGCAAAAGAACTAAAATGTAATTAGTTTTAACCATGTCTAGTCGCGAATTAAGTGCAATAATTTTGCTCATTGGAGCAGCGTTAGTAACAGTGTGCCACGCCTCCAATGGCGACCGCACACAGTTTTTTCACAACTGCCGGCAGAACTGCGAGCGAACGAACTGCTCGGCAGGTGAGCATGTAACCTCTAGCTTTTGCTATCCACCTGACAATGATGCCTTGTTTGCTCTACAGATGGACTCGAGATACAGGAGCAGGCAGTGAAGTTCTACAAGCAGTCTGTTTTCGACCGCCTATTCCAATGGAGCTGCGCCGACGAGTGCCAATACGGATGTATGTGGAGGACAGTGTTCGCCTTCTTCGAACGTGGATGGCCTATTCCGCAATTCTACGGCAAGTGGCCTTTCCTGCGTCTGCTGGGCATGCAGGAGCCAGCCTCTGTCCTGTTCTCGGCCCTCAATTTTGCGGTGCACCTGCGCATGCTGCGAAAATTCCGCCGGGAAGTGCGTCCGGACAGTCCCTGCTATATGTTAACCCACATATTTGGAGTGGTATGTCCTGGTTGCACGTCGCCTTACATATTTAGTATAATTATTTACGTCTTGTGATTCACAGACAAGTCTTAATGGTTGGGTGTGGTCAGCCATTTTCCACACTAGAGATTTTCCCTTAACCGAGCTGCTGGACTACGCCTTTGCCTACTCCATCATCCTGTGCTCGCTCTATGCCATGGTGATGCGAATGCTGCACCGCTACTCGCTGTTCCTGCGCGGTGTGATCTCTCTGGCCTTCCTCTCCTACTACATTAACTACTTCGCTTACCTGAGCGTTGGCAAGTTCAACTACTCCTTTAATATGATGGTAAATATTGCCACGGGCGTAATATCGGCGGCAGGCTGGTTTGTGTGGTGCCATTTCGTGCGCAAACGTAGGCCCTACTTTCGGAGGATTCTGCGCTTCTATGTTCTAATGGCGTTGGCCATGGGTCTTGAGCTGCTGGACTTCCCGCCAATACTTTGGATCTTTGATGCACACGCTTTGTGGCACTTGGCCACCGTTCCGCTGGCATCTCTCTATTACGAGTGGGTACTACGAAAAGGTGCTCTTTACACGTTTTAATCATCTTCCTTTCCCCCTCTTTAGTTTTATGATTGAGGACTGTCGAACTCTGAGACAGGAGAAAGTAGCGGCTGGCGGCTATGCGTACTACAACTAGTATAATCAGAGGCTAGCTTAATTCTAACGTACTCGCTTCGTTCCAAAAAAACTAATCTTTATTTAAAAACTCCATGTTTTACTTTTCTCGCTACATTTGCCCGCATTGGGAAATCGTCACAGGAAGCTTGGGCTTGTTGTTGGGTCCTGTGGGCACGTTTTCGATCTTGCGCATGATCAGCAGGCCGTCTAGGACACGGCCGAAGACTACGTGCTTTCCGTCCAGGAAGTTGCACTTGGCGCACGTGATGAAAAATTGGCAACCGTTTGTCTCCTTGCCACTGTTGGCCATGGACAGGAGTCCGGGCGAATCGTGCTTCAGGGTAAAGTTCTCGTCGCCGAATGTGCTGCCATAAATACTAGTCACGCCGGTGCCGTCGCCCTGGACAAAGTCGCCGCCCTGTATCATAAAATCCTTAATCACTCGGTGGAAGCTGGCGCCTTTGTAGCCAATCGGCACGCCATCAGGCCGGTACTCTCCTGTGCAAAATTGCCGAAAGTTTTCAGCCGTGCGCGGCACCGTGTCCGCAAACAGTTCGAATATCATCCGGCCGATCTCCTGCAAGCAAAAGATGTTAAACCGTGTACATAAGAATGCGAGTGCCCAAGACCGTTGCTGCTTACCGTGGTGCCCACTGCTATGTCGAAAAACACGACGGGGTTGTTGGAGCTTCGCAGCTGCGACTGTATTTGATTCCAGTTCGGCATTTCAACTTTTAACAATAATAATAGCGCCGGCAAATTTTTGTTTACGTTTAACCGACGAATCGATAGATCGATTAGGCATGTATATTATCGATAGGCACAGAACCCGGTATAATCGACTAAAAGCCATATGTGCAGCGTGTTTGTTTTGGTTAAATTATTACACTTTTGTTTGTTCCTTAATATTTGCTTGTGTAAAGGTAAGTCCGATTTTATAATCCTATTGACAAGTCCACAAAGTTCAAGATTTAACTGAGTGCGGTCATTTACATTTTTTATTTCTATGAAGTAATAGGCATTTCACTGTGGGGCATCTCCATTTTACGACGTTTTTATTGCTCTGTACGAGCAACAAAAATGTGCGCAATGCAAGTTTTTCGGGCCGGTGTATCAAATTCGCCACATTTTAAAAAGATGTCGTATATAAAGATGGGGTAAATAATCTAAGTAATCTTATTAAGACACTTCGTTTAAAAGACATTCAGTAAACTACGATTGTTCAAAGATATACACATTCTTCTGGCTACAATATTCACATTAGAAAATATTTGAGTTGGAGAAGCTATCGTCACGTTTATGTTACCTGGTTACGAAGTGTTTTTGTTTGATCTCTAAGTTTTGCAAATATTTATAAAGACGGGAATATCCGTGCTAAAAGCATGTATCTATAAAAAGGTACTTAGAACGGTGTCAACTCGAAAACTTAGGGATAAATTTAAAATGAAACGAAATAGAGCTGCGAGCTGTAAAAAGAAAATGTACTTAATATTTGTCTATCTTCGCAAGACCTCCCATTAAAGGCACAGTATATTATTTGGTTGCAATTAATGTTTATAAATAAGTGATTTTTGTTCGTGATAGACCTATCCTAGCTACAAAGTATTATCAATGAATAACGCTTTACTAAAATTAGATAAAGTTTGGGAAAAACTTAGAACCTAACCGCATAAATAGATTTAATTATATTAAACACTGCTTGTTCAGCAATGTTTGTTAGTCGTAGTAGTTGACAGGCCTCATTTCCGCTCAAAATTAAACTAGCTAGAGGCAAATCCGTAAATTAGGTCCTTCCGACTTTGCGGTCAGTTACTCCCCTCGTCTGTGTCCACGTCGGAGATATTTTTCAATTTCGTGCTTCCGTTTGTGTTGGCGCCGTTGCTCCCGTTGTTGGCGTTACTCTCGTTGTCATTCGTCGCCTTTTTGAAGTTCTCATCTAGCGTTTGAGGATCCACAACTAAAATTGGTGTGCATCCGTCCATGAGGTGCCCACTCTGGCTCTGGTACTGCTCCCGCGATATACTGCGCGTAAAGGAGAATCGCAGGGACTTGGTTCTGGTCAGCTTCTTCTTAATGGGTGGCTTGCCGGCGACTGGCGCCATGGGTTCCGAGCTTGTTCGCTCCGAGCCCGCGGGCGTTGTCAGTATAGAATGGTCTTGCAGTATCTCCTCCGCGAAGCATTTTATCTGGCTCCAGGCATCAAGGATGTCCTTCTCCGTGGCGTGCTCATAAGTGACGCAGAATCGGATAACGTAGCGGTCGTTAAATTGGGCCGGGGTCATGTGCATTTTGCCAGAGTGGTTTATCTGGGCCAGCAGCATTTGGTTTTGTTTGTCACCAGTTCTGTGAAGGAAGGCATAAAGGGTTTTAAATCGTTAAATTTTAAGTCATCTCATTTTCTATTTCTTGACTTACCGCATTCTGAAGCAGACCAGGCCCAGGTGGACATCGTTGCTGACCTCGAAACGATCATCTTTGCGTACCAGCATCTCGAATTTCTTGGCCAACGCCATGTGGTTGCGAATATATTCCTGCAGGCCTTCGATGCCGTAGGTTCGGAATACGAACCACAGCTTCAGGGCCCGGAAGCGGCGGCTCAGAGAAATGCTGTAATGGCGATAGTCCACGGCGTCGTGTTCGTGCTCGTGTTCAAGGTACAGCGGATTGACGATGAGTGCGCTCTTTAAGGTCTTCACATTCCGCACCCACAATGCGGAGGCATCGAAGTTTGTCAGCAACAGCTTGTTCGGGTTTGTGTTGAATGAATCTGCATACTCCAGGCCAGCTGAGAAGACCCTCATCTCGGGAAGGATAAACGAATTGCCTGCGTAGGCGCCATCCACATGCAGCCATATGCTAGGCACCTCATGACACACTTTGCCGATTTCCGTTATGTCGTCGAAGGCACAACCGCCGGTGGTGCCCACTGTGGCCACCACAAAGAAGGGTATTAGGCCGTCGTTTACATCGTTTTGAATGGCCTGATGCAGCAAGTCCACGCGCATGCGCCCGTGTTCGTCGGCATCGATGATGCGCAGCCTGACCAGCGCCATCTTGGCGGCCTTCTCCACGCAGGAGTGTGCCTCGCGGCTGGCGTAGGCAATTAGGCTGGACAGAAATACGCTGTCGTGGACGTTGGTCTTGCCCTTCAGCTGTTTGATGATGCGGGCGCGAGCAGTAATCAGGGAGATTAGAACGCATTCGGAGGCGGATCCTTGAAGGGCGCCACCGCCAGTGCTGCCAGGCGCATCAGAGATGAATGCCTTCGGCAGGCCGAGGGCTTTGGCATACCAGTTCATAACAACCGTTTCCAACTCCGCAGCCGCCGGACAGCTGGCCCAGCTGAAGCCTATGGAGCCAATGGCGCTGCTCAGCATATCGCCCAGCACGGAGGGAAAGGAGTTGCCCGATGGGAAGTAGGCGAAGAATTTGGGGTGGTTCCAGTGCACTACGCCCGGCATGATCTTCTGCTCAAAATCCTCGAGCACGTCCTTGAACGACTCCGGCGACTGGGGAGCGTCAGCTGAAAGATAAACAATGCAGCAGCCGATTAGTGGGTGCGCCTTAAATATTTCTTTTATCACCCATAAATTTGGGCAGTATTTATGGTGAGTCTGTTGCTTTTGGCAGTGAGTAGAAAGATCAACAAGTAAGTCTATACGCAAGGTGTGTGTTTGCGTATGCATAATTAATTGATTTGTTTAGTTGAACTCTCGGGACTATGGCTATGGCGTCCATCCGTCCGTCTATCCGTCCGTTTGGGGTGTAAATATTTAACTTAGCCTACTGTGTGCGGAGGAATTCGCCAGAAATTCACCAGCAAAACACTGTTCTCCTCAGCCTGCCAACTTCACCGATCTTCGATCTGCGGAGACGGCCGCCGAGTGCGCCCCAATTATGCCAGGCCCCCGCCCACGCCGCCTCATTGCGGCACTCGAAACCGTGGGCTTGGGAATTTTCGAATAGTTTATATTCGCACATTATTCACATGACTTTTCGAGCGGTGAGCAAAACAATTAGTCAACATGATTTAACAACTTTTCTGAGAGGCTTTGATTTGCTTGTTGCCTACTCTTGGCCAGGCTTTCTTTCAATATATACATATGCGTACATAAATACATTCATTTGTACATGTTTTGTGCGAACCGAAGTATTTTCAGATATTCATTGCTAATTTGTTTGGGCATAGTTAACAATTAGCGTATACAATTTATCACTTGTGCTATAATTAAAAATGCTTTTTCTGGGTTGAAATAAAGTCTCCATTGTAAACGCAATGGTTTCGAGTGATGGGAGAGCCATTTAAGCTAACTTTGTCTCAAAATATAAGGGTCACATATGTGTGCTAACTAAAAACTAAAAAAAGAAGTTTCGAATATATTATTTTAACTTTAAATTAGCAAGTAATAATAAAAAATTTGTTTCCTCTTTACATTTGACTTTAGCTTAATTTCCCTTTGACATTCGGCAGATTATTCGGCCTGATTGTCTCACCTGGCAGTAGCTTCTTCAGATAACCCGGATTCAAGGTGGGCGCCACATCACGCTCCTCGATTTTGGTGCCATATTGGCATATATAATCGATCACTTCCTTGCCGTATTTGCGAAACTCTTCAACATTCATTTTTTTGCTTTTAACACTTCTCGTTTATTTTCTTGTTTATTTCAATGCTTGTTTCTTTTCGTATTTTATAGTAAACACGATATGGTTGGTTTGAACACAGGGGTCTAACACACGGCGGAAAACCAACGATTGTATCTCGATCACTGTTTAATCCGTTAACACGTACCGCTCGCTTGCTGCAGCTTCAGTTTCCTTGGCGCGAATGCCTTGGCCACTACCCTTGGCATTCGTTTTTATATGGAAAGAGCCCGATCGGCGCGCACACTCTTGCTGCGAGACTCTCTCTGCTGGCTCTCGGAGCACCTGCTAGGTGTTTTGGGTTTTGACGTTGTTGCCCGTCTCGTGATCACGCTCATATTACTACCCGGAGACTCAAACTTCGCCTCCATCGAGATCGGCTGGGAAACCCGCTTTGATCATTATGCCCACTCCTCTCGGTTAGTTCGGTTCGGGCCCAGTGCGAAAAAGTCCCTAGTTGGAAAGGGTTTCGGGCTTAATTATAAGGTAAGAGAAATTCGATATTCAGTGTGATTGGGGAATTATAATTAATAGCTTCTAATGTCGCGTGTGAGCTCTGATTTGTCTAAATCTTCATTGGCTTGCCGCCTGAATCACTGAGTAGCTCTTCCTTGCGATGCCATCGTTAATTATGACATTTAAATTGGTTTTGAGCGTGTTTCCCAGACTTTGCCTTGCCGAACCTGAATTACTTTTTTCTGTTTGACTTTTCGGGGAATTTTTCGGGCTTATAGAAAACGTTGGGCAGTTGATAAGTCCGGCTCGAGCAAAGAGCCGTTCGTTAAGAGAACAAACGTGTTCCCTAATCTCTCAAAGAAGAACCAAAACTTTCCAACTGCTGAGGTTTTCAGGGGAACCACTCCAAGTACTCTAACATAAAAAATTGGCAAGCAATTGCCCAAATATTGACCGAATCCATTAACAGCCATCGGATGCACGGATGACGAATACCTACCAACAGCTCAGGTTTGTGACGTAGCTGTGCGAAAAACGCCCATTGTTTTACGGAATCTCCTGCTCGGTGAAACACGAAAACAAAAATAACAAATAGAAAATAATCTTTGCTAAATGAATTTTCACCCATTTATTTCGGATTGCGGATCGAGTGGGCGTGGGGGCTGCTTGCTAATGGGTGCCTGTGTGGGAATGGGTGGTGGCCGAGCATGTATGAATGAGTGGGTCTTTTCCGAGAGTTTTCTGAGGCTCCCCCGTAACTTGACGTCTTACTAATTGCTGCACTTATCTAACTGTGCCCTATAATGATCTGGCGATAATTCACCTCCTCGCCATGAGCAGCTGAGCAGCGACCTTGAGCTTTCTTTCTTTTGTTTGATGATATCTCTGGATTCCTAAGTGTAGTCTTTAGTACAGAATGTATAATTTATCAGGTGTGATCTATAAACTACAGACGGGATCAGAAGCGAATGATTTCAATTTTAAAACAGTAATGGAAGCTAGCCTAGCGAAGCCGAAGATCGTGAACTTTGACCTTACTATGACCTATGATACTACATACATATATATATTAAAAAATAAAAGTGTTATTTCAATTGTCATACTATTTCCCTATTAATTTTCCGATCATACCAAAGACATCTATAGGATATACAGATCAAATTATACCAAATAATTTACCGTAAGGGTAAAATAATAGGTAATACCTTTAACTATGTAAAAATGTATTATTTAAATTTCATTCCCTGCTAAACCAATTCCTATATTCTTTTTTAAATCTCTGTCGATTAATTAACCCACTCCGACTACTGTGCTTGGCTTGGGAGCAAGGTTTGACGAACCTCGCTGAGTCACTCGGCGCACGCGCCGCCTTGAAGAGACTTTCAGGCGGAGCAGAGTCCGCGGCGAGATTGCGGGACTGAGAACGCCTCTACACCATGACTTGCCGTGTTTTCTGCTCCTCTTTAGCAGCCAAGCTTCGCCCTAACTTTCATTCACAGTCCCAGCCACCGCAGATGACGTCGTGCGTCTAAATATAAATTCGTATTCAGTTTACGCGGTCACACTTCAAAAGTGCTCGAGGGCCGTTGCCATCATCCATCGAATCCACCGAATCCATCCGCCTTGGCTGTCATACGTGCGATTGTGAATGTTTCTGGTGAGGTATGGAAGGTGGCACTGCCAAACACCAAAACAAAACTCCAGATGATCGCTGTCTACAGTCCAACTTCACTATGACATAATTAAATTTGTTTACTAAACGTGAGAAAAAAAAAGAAATAAAATGCCATGCATATATGACAGTATTTTTCCGTATTACCCCGTATAACACCCCATATGCCTTGTTATGAAAAATAAATGTATAATTAATTTTGTAGCCCATTAAAATCAGTCTAGGTGCGTTGACTGTGGTGGGTCTTCTCTCAAAATTTGCATCAATTATGGTAAGCCACGCGCTTGACAACAGCTGACGGATATTGCATACGAAGATTTTGTACTCCGTGCCGCATCTACATATGTATATCTATTTTTGTTTATTATAGCGATTTCGTCTCTTTTGGTATTTGCCAAATCATACTTTAGGCATTTCATTCATTCTGGCATTCGGCTAAGCATGCTAAATGACTTTGTCTCCGCGATTTGAATTTAGAGATATGTAAGTATGGCGGCTGCTGATTGATGTATTTCGAGGAAGGTGTCAGAGATGTCGTTAAATGATTCTTTTTATTGGCGCCAGTGGCATAATATTAGGTTTATTTGGCTTGTGAACCAGATATATGAATCCGGTTTTGAATTTCATGATGTAGCGTAAAGGGAACTCGCGCGAAAAAAAAATGTATCTTCGGGGTGAGATAGAATATTGCTTCTTATTATCTTTATCTTTTTATCTTATAATTTTAAATAGACAGAATTTAATATGATGGGGTTTGAGACCACATTTCGGATAGTCTTAACCCAAGCAATTAATTGGACGGCCGAGTGTCAATCTCGAGTCGGTTTTAATATCAAAACAATAATTTTTCGATTGCTTAACTTTGAGTCTTATTTTAACAAATAATATTTTTAGCGTATTCGAATCTGTTTTTGATTCAAAATCTATTTTCAATCGGAAGGGGTATTTGAAAGGGACGGTTACTTTTTAATCTGTTACTTTTATACATATCCGTCTGTCCACCTATCCTCATAAAAGAACATAAATCATAAATCTCAGAAAGCTAGCAAAATGTAGCCAAGGTATTAATATTCGAATGTTTAAGGCAAATTGATATCAATATCCTGTGCTGAGGTTGTTTGAGTTAAATCGGATTAAAAAGGTTCTGTGTATGTATGTATGTTGAACTTCTTAACGTGTCCCGTTACTTGGGTGTTTTGTAACATTTGCCTTCGTTGGTCAAGATTTCTATTAGTTCTGTTTAATTGAAGTTTTTCATAAATTCAAGCATAATTAGAAAATAATAACTAGCCGTCAATGTGTTTTTTTTTTGTGTATCCTACACTTAAGTGAAGCTTTTCTACTTATTAACAAGGCAACACATCCTAGACCTTAAAGTCTACGTAGCCCTGTCACATAGTTCAAGTTATTTTGGAGTATATTTTATACAAATTTTCGAAGAGCCATGCTTATATTGTTGTGGTAATAAATCCCGGTTTGCTGCTGGTCATTGTTCTTACTCTAACGTCAACTCCTTCTCCAGGTGTATCTTGATTTTTAGTTCCTTGAATGTGATTTTGGAGGCCGATGCTAAGGGGAAAGAGGGGCAAAAGGTTGCGGATGACCCGCACTGCGATTACAATGAAATCGTGCGCAATATGATCAGGTCTTGGGAGGCGCCCGTGGCTTATCTCAGAGGCCGTGGCTTCCTGCCCAAAGACTACCAGGACACGTCGAAAATCAAACCGAGCCTGGATGCTATGATGCAGCGGCTGGAAAAGGACAAAAGGGAAGCGAAGAATCAATTTGATGAAGCAATAGGCACCCAAATGATTAAAGGGTCATCCAAAGAAAAGAAATTATCTGGATGGGTGCAGCTGCAGGCCTTAAGTAGCAAGTTAACCGGAAACAGGAGCAAGCAAGATGAACGTGGGGGAAAACTGCTGGCCATGAAGCGACGCTTGGATGAGTTGGAAAGCAGTGCCAAGTACAGTCCACATCTGCCGGAAATTCAGATGAATGCCAAGGTGGCGCCTGTCTTTAAGCCCAATGAGCCTGTCTTTAAACCCAAGGAGCCTGTCTTGAAATCCAACGAGCCGCCTCAGCAAAAGGACGACGATATTTTGCAACGGATCATTGAAAAGTCGAGCCCACATTCAGGAAGGCAGCAACTCTCCTTCAGGCTTCAATCCCCAAAAGCACCAGCCTCGACAGATGATAACCCTGTGACATCGGCTCCGATCAGTCTGAGTACGTATAGGCCGCTCAGCTTTCTGCCTGATTCAATTGATAACATAGAAATTAATATGCCCAAATCTAGTCCACCGGAGGCCCAGAAAGGCAATGGTAATGAGGCAGCCTCTAGCCTGAAAACAGGCATGGGGTTACCAACATTTCTAAGCTGGGACATAAAGACTGGCCGCCTCGACCATTACTCACACAAAGAAAAGGAGGCCTATCTGAACAAGTTACTCAATGCCTACCAGCCGAAGCTGGACGCAAAGGAGGCCCAGGGCTCTTCCGAGAACCCAATGGGCGGTTCGGACTTTAGACGTTTGTTATCCCAAAAGTTTCTGAATTCCTCAATGAGTCATCATTGTCCAAATCGAGTCCGAGGCAATGCACATTAATTATGACTATTTCCGTTCCCATGACGATACCAAGTAATCAGACGTCATATCCATGGCATCATCCACATACTAAATGCTTTTGTTCCCGTTTGTTTACCCCTAAGGAAATATCAAAGAAATCACAGGATTTGGCTGTTTACCCTGAATCCGTTTATATTTTGTTGATTCTATAATGGAATTAGTTGGTTGTGTTCATTTGGCGGCCACATGCTATAACAAATATAAAGCTGCTAACATCTTTATCGATGACAAAGTGCGACAATCAAATGTACACTAAAACAATATAAATGAAATTCCTTAAATATAAATAATAACTTTGTTAATCTTATTCATAGGTTGAACATATGTATACTTATTTCGTGGCATATCCAGATCATATCAACACAAGTATGGTTTGTTTATTTTGAACTGAAATATTCATTGCATTGCATACAACGAGAAAGTTTTATTCGTTCGATATTGCTGTCACAGATCTTAAAGGATAATTAATACATATGTTAATGGGATGTCCCATTGCATTGTAGATTGGTCTAGAATTCAACTAGGCACCTGGGATAAGGAGGTGCTAATACTGTGTGCTATATATGCATAAGCCTGTGTGAATATATTTAGTTTTGATTTTCCCTAACGGCAGATGGCTTGCGTGTGACCATGGGCGATCTTCGGGGCGATCGCTGCTCCTGCTGCTGCTGCTGTTGCTGTTGCTGCACATTTACGTAGTCCAACTCATTTTCCGGCGAAGGCGAAGAGCCTGCTCCCGAATTACGTCGCGACGATGACGGCCGCACATTGGTGTCCAAATGTCGAAAACTGAAGTTATACAATTAATGAAGCTTTAAAGTCGAAGATTAAAAGCATCCAGATTGGCATAAGAGAGTTAATTTATATATACTTTTTATACTCCTAATTTCCAAAGGGTTATTGGTTAAATAGAATCATTAGAACCCTTAGTTTTAAATTAAATGTAGGCTTTGATAAATCAATAAATAAAAATTGTAAATCTTGACCCGATCCTTACTGTAAAAAACAAGAAAACCCACCGCAATGAGACATTGTTGCCCTTCTCCTCATTGTTGCTGTTGAAGAGGAACGCCAGCGGCCAGGAGATCCACGAGTTGTGATCCACCGAGCTCTGGGTTCGGATAATGGGGGCACTGCCGCGGCTTACCACCGGCGAGGGCAGCTCCATGGAGAGCTTCGGGGTGCCAGCCTTGTTAATGGCCGGATTGTAGATCTTCGGATCGCTAACCATTCGCACAAAGAAGGAGCGCTTCTGGGCCAAAGTGTCCTGCTTCTTGCGGTTCATGATCTCAGAAAGCTCGTCGTGCTGCTCCTTCTCCAGCAGCTCATTGGCAAAGTCCACAATGATGTCCCAGGCGTAGTCGATGTCCTCGGCTGTTGCGTTCTGGGCAACGGCGCAAAAGCGGATGATGTAGCGGTCGTTTACGCTGGCGGGCACCATGTGCAGCTTCCCGGACTCGTTGATGATGCTCAACAGCTTCTCGTTGAGCTTGTCGCTGCCTTTGAGCCGGAAGCAAACCAGGCCCAGCTAACATAATTAATAATGTTTTTAGTTCTTAAATCAACCTGACTTTGGGTAATTTCTTGAGATGTAAAATTTGAATTGAAATAATAATAATAATGATACATTTGTTCAGAGAGCATTTAAACTACTTGTAAAAGTCCGAGTAAAAAGAGCCTAAGTCTAAAGGTGCGAGTCATGACATAATTATAGTATAGAATATAAATATTATTTTGTACTATCAGAAATAACGATGGCAAGACAACCTCTATCTTGAAATACAATTGAGATCACTGCCTCAATTATGTCTGTTTAGAATTCATAGACGCACCAGCATTGATAAAATCGGTATTTTTCGAACTCTGCTCAAACGTGATCCCGCAGAGATCCGCTACCGAAGTGATCACTCAATTAGGTTGAGCACGCTCTTCGCTAGTAACATCTGTCAGTGGCTGACGCGATGAATCACTACTGCCTGTCTCTGAACGATTTTCTACGGCAATTATGCCAAAACACTTGCCAATTACCAAAGAAAAGGGGGAATACTTATTTTTTCGTGAATTTTGACTACGGAATTTGGCGTGTAGCTGCGCACGTTTGATTTGCTGACCGTCTGGGTGTGAACAAGTTCACGTCTTGCCCTCGAAACATTGTTTGGGCAGCGATATTTGCGTCACTCGCAAATCAATTTCCCAATTGGAGTTGGACTCTTGGTCTGCGTATCCGCACAATGGACCCACACACCCACAATCGCATCAATGAAAATCCCACACACACGGTGGGTCCGGTGGCATACACAAAAGAGCTCTGAACTCTAAGCATGATTAATTACTGGGTAAAATCGAATCAAATCGGTGGTGACTGTAGATCGGAAAATAAAAGAGAAATGAGTAGAAACGAAAGTAGAGGCAACTCACTTACCTTGACTTGGTTACAGATCTCGAAGCGCTTATCTTTGAGCACCAGCTCCTCGAAGCGCTTTGCCAGCTTGATATGGTGACGTATGTAGTGCTGCAGCCCTGAGATCCCATAACTACGCAGCACGAACCTAGAAAGATACTTCTTGTTCAGAAGGGTACGCAGTAACCAGCTCTGCTTTGTAATGACTAGGGAAGAGTAGAGTTAGAAATTATGAATGCCTTGTTTACTCATGTCATAAGCATTTGTTGTGGATTCATCTCATTTCGCGGATGGATGGAGCATAGAAAACCTTTGTTTTTACAACTAAATCGCAAGCAAATAAGAGGACGTTGTATGTACATGCTCCTCGCCACAAACTCCAGGCCAATCCAAAACAATTCACTTTTCGACAATAGTCAACAAGCCATTCACACTTGACTTTCGAGGGCCTTTCGGGTCTCATAATGGTACCCAGTACACAGTACACATAGCATTTGGCACATACCACAGCTTCAGCGAACGAAATCGCCGGCTGAGTGGAACTCCCCAATGACGATAGTCGATGGCCGCATCCGAGTAGCCGTGCTTGAGGTACAGCGGATCCACCACCAGGGCTGATGTCAGGCGGATGCGGTCGCGCACCCACAGCGTCGAGCAGTCAAAGTTGGTCAGCAGCCATTTGTTGGGGTTCGTGTTGAATGAGTCGGCGTATTCGATGCCCTGTGGATGGCATGGGGTCAGAGGGGCTTTGAGATGGTTGGGAGCTGAGCTGGTGTCACCTTCAGGAGCGGCTTCAGCTCGGGACATATGAAGCTGTTGCCCGCGTAGGCGGCGTCAACGTGCAGCCAGACGCCCGGAAAACGCTGAAGCTGCTTGCCGATCTCCGGCAGGTTGTCGAACGCACAGGAGCCCGTAGTGCCCAGTGTGGTGGAGACGAAGAACGGCACCAGGCCCTGCAGCTCGTCCTCCTCCATGGCCTCGTAGATCGTCTGGCCTCGTAGGCTTGCGTTCTCGTCCGGCTCCAGGATGCGCAGCTTCACGAAACATATCATGGCTGCCTTCTCCACGCAGCTATGCGCCTCCTTGGAGCAGTAGGCCATTAGCTTGGATAACAAGTGGCCCTCCTCTACGAACGGGTGCTGGGCCTTGAGGCGCTTGAGGGCCTGCGCCCTTGCTGCCAACATCGTGACCAGCACGCACTCCGAGGCCGAAGTCTATTGTCAAAGAAGCAGAGCAAAATAGATTCCTAGAAATTAATTAATTAACACTGCGTCTGGAAGGGACTCGAAATCAGTGCCTGAAACTATTTAAACTTCATATTCTTCTCAGAATTCCATTGGCCGTATTACCTTATTTTCAAATAGTTTATAATAAAAACAAAATCATAATCATTGGAGTCGAAAATTTCTGTATAGAGTCAATATTTTGATACGGTAATTGTAGTAGAGAGTAGAGTAGTAAGAGTTCGAGTTAGTTCGAGCATAGATTCAAAAAATTGGTCAGTTTATTAGAAGATTAATTTCCTTAAAGGATATCGTTCATATATTGTAGTCAAGGGGGATTTACAACTAGTTTCTAAATTCAAACATTCGTCCATGCTTTACCTGGATGACTCCGCCGCCGGTGCTGCCTTCCTTAAGGGCCAGGAAATGGTCCGGCAGGCCGATGGCCTTGCCCAGCCAGTCCAGCACAATGGTCTCTAGTTCGGTACAGGCTGGACTGGCCGCCCAGGAAAACCCTATACAGCCAATCCCATCGCCCAACATATCGCCTAGGATCGAGGGGAACGAGTTTCCCGCCGGAAAATAGGCATGAAAACGTGGATGCTGCCAATGCGTCACGCCAGGCATGATTTTGTCTTCCACGTCGCTCATGATTTGGTCCCAGTCCTCCGGCTCCTGCGGAGCTTCAGCTGTGGAAGTGGGAAGGTTATGCTGGCTCTGGGATAGTGATTATCCTGCTTACTTGGCAACAGATGCCGTAGATAGCCTGGTTCCACGCTGGGCGTGACCCGTCGGTCATTCAGCGTCTCCAGATAGTTGCAGATGTACTCAACCATTTCCATGCCGCGTTTCCGGAATTCGGTGCTGTCCATGCTTGATCAGTGTTCCACTTTTAGGTGGCTCGTACTGTGAGTTTGTTTATATTGTGATTATCCGCACGCTTCAAAATTGCAAATTTATAAATGTATCAATGAATCAGACAAAAAACGATATCTCTTTAGCAATCATATATAGAGTCAATTTTATTACCATTTAAATATTAACAATAAATCAATTTAATTGCCAATCAGTATTGAAAACAGAACTAGACGCCTTGTTGTTTACATCAACTTAATACATGGCGTTAAATATTTTATGAGCTCGAATTATTGCGTTATTTGCATAAACAAAAACCCCTCTCTTAACTCTAACAACTATCGTAACAGCAAATGGTTTGTATATTTCCACTTTACTTATCCGAACGATAAGATCTAACGAATGTTTGTAAATTGCCAATGTATGATGTAAAGAGCATGGTTACACAAAGTTTCCTCAAAACCAGCCTTTATTTTGCAAGCTAAAAAAATGATAATTATATCAAGCTGGAAAATAATTGTCATTGAGATCGGGATAGGCACGGTAGACAAACAAATGTTCTTATGAGGGACTGCTCGCTAAAGTTTTAACAGAGGCTAGAATACGATTCGGTCCCAAGAGGTATATAAAATATACGGTCAGGGGATACTCGATAGCTACAAAAAAAAGCAATACGATTTACAATCTATATTAGGGTCAGAAAATTACATTCTTTTTTATTCCTTATTGCGCTGCTTTTTCGGACAGACTGACAAAGGATTTGTTTTTTTACGTTAACTTAGATAATATATCATAATAATGTATTTTAGCTTCCGTTTTCTTTTTTGTTACAGTCGGTTTTTCAGTAATTCGAAAAATTTAAAACTTATAAAACAATTTTTCTGAAATTATATGTCAAAAGTAGTCAAACACAATTCGACGTTGCTTTTTCAAATTTTATACCCTTCAAGGGTATTATAATAATTATATTCTTGATCAGGATCAACAGCCGAGTCGATCTAGCCATGTCCGTCTGTCCGTCTGTCCGATTTTACATACGCAAACTAGTCCCTCAGTTGTAAAGCTATCTAAATGAAACTTTGCAGTCTAAGTCTTCTATATACTCTCACTCGTACTTATGTATGTTGAAACGGGCCGGATCGGACGACTATATCATATAGCTGCCATAGAAACAATCGGAACAATTTTTGAAAAAACTAAAATTATAACTTTGTCAGTTTTTAACCAAATTTGATATTTGGCCATCTAATATTATTTCAGAATTTCGGTTTTAATTTTATGAAGTTCGAACCAATCAGGGAAATAAAAGAAAAAATCATATCTCCGTTATCTGTTTCTGAACATATTTTCATCAAATTCAGCAAGGGTATATAAACTTCGGTGAGCCGAAGTTAGCTTTCTTTCGTGTTTTATCTGTTACTTTAAAGACTAATCCAATAGAAAGTCTATAAATAAAATTGTTCCCTATTGTGTATAGATTTTCAATTGCTCCGTATGGACATTTCCAAAATCACTCATACGAAAGATTAAAATATATTCATAAATGGCTTAACTTATAGCTTTCACTTATATCGTTCATTGGTGCAATAATTAATATGCGATATCGGATCCGAATCGATAGCGGCGTGTGAGTTCCACCATTTAATCGACAATTTTAAGGAATCCAAAGACAATATTTTAATGCAACTAATTAAAAAACTTTGTTATAATTTTTCTTTTGACTCTTTTCATTCTTTAAATAATTGTAGAAAGAAAACAATCAAAGGCTCTGTTTTGGAAGTTGTTATATAAAGAACATGCTATTTTCAATGATATTATTATTATTTAATTCGAATATTTAAATAAATGGTAAATCCGGGCCTGCATAGATGGATGTACATATTAGATTTCTTAATTTGTAATTATTTATAATACCGAATAAAAACTCTCATGTCATAATGTTATATAATTTTTGTTGAAAGATTATTCATATTTCGTTTTATATACAAAACTTGATATACTTAAACTTTTATTTTTCACATTTTTGATTCGGTTTTAGGCATTTTTCCTATGATCTCATTTGGTTTTGTCTTAATTTGTGCTCGATAAATTAATTAAGTGTGTTTCCCATAGTTGATTTTTGGTTAGTAAAAAGTGATTAAATTAACCGATTCATTATTTTCTTATTTATACAAACTGATTTGCCGTGGCGTTTTTTTGTTTATAGTTTTTTAGACTCGCCGATTCCGCTTTACATTAACATTGATGTTTCAAACTGCTGCTATTTTTAATTTCGAAATTTGTGGTGTTCTTTAATTTTCCTTGACTTAATAGCGTGTATAGTTGGCGTAAACATAATTAATTTTGTTTGTAATTAAACTGCGGTTCTTTTGGCATATTTTATGACGGCGTAAAATACACAATCCACAAAAAGTTCACAAATGGTCGTCGGATAATCGGACCTTCCTGGGCACTTACTTGCAGCTCGGAAAAATTACTCTTGGCGATTTTGCACTCCGAACTCGCGATGGTGAACCGTTGGTCGTGGCCTGCGAAACCTAACTGATCCTTGCTCTGCGGTCTGGCGAAGAGCTAAGCTCGGTTGCTGCTGGCGGCTGCTGTGGCTCCTTTCTCGGCTCTGGCTGCCGTGGCATGTCTAATGAATGCATACTTCAGCTGGCTGAAGGAGACGGGGGCTTGGTGGGATTGGGAGGGAGAATAATGGAATTTTTGCGACGCTTCATTCATACATAGCTAGGAAAAGGAAGTGGGTGGTGGCTGCGAGTCCTTCGTCTCTGTGCGTGAAGATATGCAAAGGGGAAGGAATCGGAGAGCATGGAGCATTCGTACGTATACTTGATATGGCAAATACGCAATGAAAATTGAATTTTCAACTGTTAAATGCTCAGCACATCTAATTTGCCATTAAAATAAAACTCAATTCTGGCCTGGGTGTGGGGAAATACAAAGTACGTGTTGTCATAAACACTCAAAAAATTACAACACACTGACAGGACAGCAGCGCCCGCTTCACACTTGTCCTTGCGAACTCGGGGTGCGAACCGTTTTATTAATAACTTCCGCACCAAATTGAATTATTGTTCAGAACGTACTTGATAGGAATGGCGGCGATGCCAGATGATAATGACGATGCCAATGGGTCGTTGTCAATGGGTCGGTCGGGCAGGACAGATCCGAGGCAGAAGCAGAAATAGAAGGAATTCAACGCATTCCTTTCGGAACATTCCGGCCCATTTTCCCTTTCCATCTCGATGTCCCTTCTTTTTGCCAGCTGCACTGAGCCATAGAATTGTCTGGGACACGTGGGTCCATGTACTTGTCGTCATCATTTCCCACACCCACACACAACCGAATCATTTCTCCTCGTTTTTCGCTTATTTTTTTCTCGTTGAAGGAAAGTTCATTAATAAACTTTCGTTGTTGCTGTCGAATTCAGCTGCAGCCTAGTGGAAGCCCGCTCCCTCCTGTAACAGGCGGTCTCAGCCTCAACAAGTGGCATCATGCTTCTGTGGTTATCATCCCTCGGTGGCCTCCTCTGCCTTCTCCGCGGGCCCGACACCAGCAGGGTTTTATTTGACGGAAAATTGCCGGGAGGAAGCGCCTGCAGCCGCGTTCATTTAATTGCTCTAGGAATGGTTTTTTATTGACTTTTACTTGAACTCCTCTTCAAAATGCACTTAGGCAAGGACAGCTTGGTCATGTCAAACGCTGTGTCTTACAGCGGCAGAAAATTAACTTGCTGGTCTAACTAAGGTTTATTATATTTAATCAGGCTTGAGATAAATTTTGAAGAATAATTAACAAATGCATATATCTTATGGTACCTAAAGGTTATACGGGGGTTTTAAAGCGTTCCTTTGTGATTTCAAAAGAAATAAAATAAGTAAATCCAATAGTTTACTTTTCAAGAATTTTCAAAGTGTAGACTATGGCTCCTTTTGCGGTTGTATTTTCCTGCTCTGTCCTTGATCTCTCGGCCCATAAACCAAGCAATTATTCAATTTGCACGAACCCTGCCCGGAACATAACTGCTCTGGACAGTTTTCGTTGAGTGGTTGGTTTGCTGTTGGGTTGGTAGTTCAGATTCTGGTCCAGCGGGAACTTTTTTCTCAGTCCCCGTTCAAGGTTATTGCCCAAGGGCTTCGAGAGATTGTATTTCTGATAGCTTCTTCACCAATCTTATTTGCAGACTCAGCGAAATGATGCACTATCGCAAGGCCCAGAACGTTGAGCAGGAATTGAGCAAAGGCGATTTGCCGTTCGAGGACTGCCTGCCCAAGCCGCCAAATGATTTCCTGTGGATGCATGTACATACATAAGTTTGCATCCGTTGCATCCGGTTATCTTTTTTTAAAAAATGTTAATATTTACAGGTGAAAGGAGGCACCAAGGTGAGCAATGTTATTGAATTCGCTCAGGCAGCCCTCAACAAAAATGAGCACAGGTGCGTGGTGTGGAGCGGATCTGGCGGCGGTGTGGTGAAAACCATATCCTGTGCGGAGGTACTAAAGCGCAGCCATCCCCTTTACCAGGTAACGCGCATGGCCTACACAAGGTGAGTCGCTCGTAAGCTTCATTATAGTGTCGTTAAAATTATTATTACAAATTAATAAAGCGTGGAGGAGCACTGGAAGCCACAGATGGATGGCCTCGAGGAGATTATAGTCAACCGCCAGATTCCCACCCTGCACATACTCATGAGCCTGGACGAATTGCCGGACAGTATAGAGGGGTAAGCACCATGCCGGATAGTTTCAAATCTTTATTGCTGAAATCATTTACACTTTTAACAGCCTGCAGAAGCCCAACACCGCCACCGATTTCTGGGTGGACAATGGGACTCAGCCGAACAGCAAACCTCGCCAGCAGCACCAGCAGCAGCATCACCAACCTTCGACAGCTGGTGGTCACCAGAAGAAGCGTCACAGATCCGGACGCACGAAAGCCGCCCAGCAGCTAGCAAAGCCGGCGGCAGTAGAGACTCAACCTTCTAGTCATAGCCAAGGTTGAGATAAATATAACCTGGATCTTAATTTACCAAGCCTAGACGTACTACAATAAACCCCTAAAACGGTTCGCCCTTTGTAAGGATATGCAAATAAAACTTGCTCTTATCACAAAAGATTTTGGCACTAAAGCAATTAGGGCTAATTGAAGATTAGTTCTTCGCAGATAAGTGGGGGCTTTCATGAATCTTTTTTATATAAATTTATAGTACCGTACAAACATCAACAGTAAATTCTCTTTGGGGAGAATAATTTAATTGGTTTTAGCTTGCTTTGTAAATGGAGCTCAAAACTGTTTAAACTATTTGTATTTATTTTCTTGAGATAATATTCTTTCTATACGACTTGGGTTTCTGTTAATGAATACATTGTATGTATGAAAGTTACTTAATTGTCGTAGATACTTTTATAATCTTTGCTGTGAATAGATTTAGATGAACTCAATGTTTAGTTGGGCTTAATTTCATATATTTCGAGTCTTAATTATCTGTTCAGATCATAGGCAGGTCAATAAAGTAAAGACGTATCAGCTTCCAAATATAAATTTTGTCCTAGAATTTAGACTTGAGAATTTCTGGGCATCGCAAATATTTTATAAAGAAACGTGAAGTTGTATTATGCTTTAAGAATAGTCAATAGAGCTCCAATGATGATTGATCATATAATGATTTTATAAAATAATATTTGTGTTCGTTAGATTTTATTTGAACTGGCATTAAAGTCAAGATTTCACAGTTATGTCGGTTACATAGATAGGAATAAATAGTACGTAAAAACATTAATTCCTTATGGGTAATAATTTGGGTTTACAACTATTTCTGACGTTTTGAAGCATTTTAATTTAAAAGCCCAATTAAATTCATCAGTTTAATATAAATTTTAATGACCAATTCAGCAAATAACCATTGTATTTTCCACATTTTCTTTGTATGCTAATGGGTTTTTGATTTATTTTTAAGTCAACAATTTTATTTTATTAAGGCATTGCTTTTAGGCAGCTTTCACTGTAATTCTAGTTCTGTTTGCTGTGCACACAAAACACTTACGGCAGGCTGCACAAATCTAATCTGTTTGGCTACGTTGGCGCTTATCACCGATTTAGATGGAATGAAACCGCACACGAATGTGCAGCCCCTAGGTTAGTGTGAATAATGCTGCGCCTCGGACAAGTTCTTCGATCGGGTGCCCTACGTCAATTCCGTTGCCTGAGTAGTGGCAAAACCCATGGGGACGTTCTGCCTCAGAGCTGTGATGTCCTGATCATAGGCGGTGGCGGCATGGGCGCCTCCTCTGCCTTCTGGCTGAAGTCTCGGACACAGCAGTTGGGAAGGAAGCTCAATGTCCTAGTGGTGGAGCGAGATGCCGGTGTAAGTAATACTTAGGACCGAAAAATACTGCTAGAAAACGACAGGTAATCGGAGTCAAAAGCAATACGATCTCTATGTCTTGAAACAGCATAATTCTGTTGCGGGAGATATTACTATTTTACGTATTTGTTTTTGTACAATTTGATGAATTCAATGAGATATCACAAGAACGTTAGCATAACAAATAAAAAATACATAAACTTTACTTTCTTTCTTAAAACACAAACATTAAAAACATATAAGCAGCAACTTAATTTTTTACAATTTTTTATGGTTTTCATTTTATGAGCAATGACTAGATCATATTGATATATACATATATGTTCATAACTGCCATCGGCAACGATCTGACAGTTTGTTATTGGATCTTTTCAAATCGATTAATTTCGGTTAAATAGAAAATAAACATTTTTAATATTATTTTAAAATGTAAAAGATCTATATATATCGCTAGATTTTTGGGTATATATTTAAAAACAAGGAAACAATGTCTATTTTTAATACGCATACTTTTACAATCCATATTTACATTTTAATATTTCCCTATACGTTTAAGATCCTATGAGAGCTATATATTTGATACAGTTTATATTTATTTGATATATATATTTGTTTTCTGCATAATTGCATATTTCTACAGTACACCAACGCCTCCACGGTTCTCTCGGTGGGCGGAGTTCGCCAGCAGTTTTCCCTGGCTGAGAATATTGAGATGTCGCTTTATGGCTACAACTTTGTTGTGGATGGACAAAAGCACCTGGGTGATGTCGACCTCTGCTATCAACCAAATGGCTATTTGATCCTGGCTTCGGCCAAGGGAGCACATATACTGGCCCAGAATTCCAAGCTGCAGAACGAGTTGGGGGCTCGCAACGAGCTGCTCGGCCCCGAAGCGCTGCGCCGTCGGTTCCCATGGCTGTCCACGGAGAACGTTGAGCTAGGATGCCACGGAATCGACAAGGAGGGATGGTTCGATCCCTGGGCCTTGCTGATGGGCTACAAGAAAAAGGCCCGTGCTCTGGGCGCACACTTCTCTAGCGGCGAGGTGGTGGGCTTTGAGTGGAATTCCTCCGGAGTCCTGTCCGCTGCCGTGGTTGACGTTGGCGACGGAGTACAGCGCCCTGTGAAGTTTGACACCTGTGTCCTGGCAGCGGGAGCGCATTCGGGACAAGTGGCTCGGCTGGCGAACATTGGTGATCCAGACGCGGCGACTAGTTCTTTGAGAGTGGCACTGCCCGTGGAGCCACGAAAGCGGTATGTGTATGTGTTCAGTACTCAGGGTCGGAATTGCCCGGGCGTGGCCACGCCCTTGACCGTTGACCCGGACGGCACTTATTTCCGGCGCGACGGTCTGTGTGGGAACTTCCTCTGTGGCCGCAGTCCCAGCGATGAGGAGGAGCCGGAGTGCGATACCCTGGACGTTGATCATGGTTACTTTGAGACGGACGTTTGGCCCACACTGGCAAGCCGTGTGCCGGCCTTCGAGTCGGTAAAAATCCAAAGCAGCTGGGCGGGCTATTACGATCATAATACATTCGACGCGAACGGCGTAATCGGCCGGCATCCACATTACTCCAATCTCTTCATAGCGGCCGGTTTCAGCGGCCATGGAATTCAGCAGACTCCGGCGGTGGGCAGGGCGATTTCCGAATTGATCCTCGACGGCAAGTTCAGCACAATCGATTTGTCCCGTCTCGGTTTCGATCGCCTGGTCAACAAGCAGCCCATGTTCGAAGTGAATATCGTTTGAGGAATACATTCTGCTCCTGTAAATCGGAATGTATTGTATCTATTTTATAGAGCACTAAGTAGTTAAGTTATCGTGTGTATGTACTTGTTTTATTGCAATTTTCTTTTGTATATATGTATAGTAATTTGTGTATAGTAAAGTTCACGTTTTAGTCACGTACAGCTTTGTTGGTGTTGATTTGGCTGCAAGTCGTCAGGGTGTTTTGGGTTTGAGTTTCTGGTCTGAGTTCGGCCACAAAAGTCGTGTCTGTCTACATATAATTTATTTTAAATTAAGAATTAAACATAATCGTAATATAACTTTACGGAATAATAGCGGACTTAAGACCAGATCAAGGCGAGCGGGACGAAGAGGGCCGTGTGTCTGGATCTGCCTTGCGTAGCTTCTAAACATACAAGATCTGTGTTTGTATTTGAGTTGGGTTCGCTCTGTCCATGTATCTCTGTCGGGGTGAGCCAAAAACCAAATCTGTAAGCTAATTTGGTAAATATAAATAAATGTGTGTTGAATGGGCGCGACTCTGCTCGAGTTCTGCATGTTGACTGATGACTGATCCTAAGCTTCGCTCTCTCCGGGTGCCGCGTTCTCGCCCACGTTGATAGGCACGATCAGATTCTCCTTCGACATCAGACTGTATTTGGTGACGAAATGCGTAAATCGGTGGCATAGATACGTTTCGGTCTCGAACTCGTCGAAAATACGACGATGGTGAAAGTAGGCGTGCGAGAAAATGCGATACACGCGCCGGCACACGGAGCCCAGCTTGGTCACCGATGATTCCTTGATGGACACCCTGTGGGAGGAGACACTTCGCTCATTATGTGGCTAGTCCCAGCTGACCGCGAAGCACAGGCCCGCCTACATACCTGCTCGGGAAGTATTTGTTGCTGTTGAGCAGACAGGCGGCCCCGTCCAGCGTGTGGCGAGTATAGTCAATGGCCGGGCACTCCTTGGGCGTCTTGTGGGCGGCACAGAGGAATATCCACTGGTCGGTGGCCGTCATTTGCGTGCACGTGGACGGCGAGCACTCCTTCTGCAGACGCACGGCCAAGCCATTCAACTCCATGCAAAACTGGCGCAGGTGCTCGTACTTCCACACCCCCTCGTCCTGGGCCTCGGGCATGGTCAGGATAAGCTCCACGTTGCTCGGGTCCCGCTTGATCAGTTGCTGGATGTACTGCTGCACCGCCAGCGTGCTGTCCATCTCCTCCAGGGGCTCATCGGGCCAGCGACAGAAGTCCTGCAACACCAAGACAAAAATATCCGTCAGGGGGGGCTCTAGCACCTCCTATTCTGCTGCGGCGGGCAGCTTACCTTGGATTTGGTGCCTGGCCGGTTCCTACGCAATATGGTCGAGCCGTCAGCCATCTTCATGTTTCACCCTTCTCGGAGCCGCGATGATCCACAACGCCTATGCCACTGCCTGTGCCTTTGCCTGTGCCCAAGCCTTGCACAAGAAACTCGCTGGCTAACGCCGATATCGACTGAAACACAATAATATCCTGCCCGACTGAAATGCCCGTTCTGGGCTCCCGATCTGTCCTTTACAACGCTGGAAGGGATTTATTGATTAACGTTTGTCCAAAAAAATTATGTGCGTCAAATTAGCGTCGGTCAGTTAGCGTCGAAACGGAACGGTGGGAAAATGGAACACGGAGACATTTTTTATTTTTTATTTATTTTGTAAATAAGTTACTAATTTGATCCAAATAAACTTCCAGCATGTTGAGAATTAAATGTACTAATAGTTTTTCATGGGTTTGGGAAAAATTGAGCGTCGCAAGTACCTTAAATACCCATTCGAAAAATCAAGGCTCCACCTTTTTGGAGATTGCTCCCCTTTAAGAGGTCGTGCGCAAATGCACGGTATGCCAGGTTTTAGAGCACTTATTCAAGTATTATCCCAGAAAGTTTCATTAAAGTCCTAACGACAGTTTTTGAGAAAATTGCTTAACAGTGCTTAAACCTCGGGATCCTCTCCATACAAAAACGGGGAGCAAATATTAAAGTTCCTAGAGCTTTGCTCTAAGAGGTCGTGCGCATATGCACGGATTATGGGCGTATTGGGGATCGAATAGAGATCATTTGGTGAAGTTTTCAATAAAATCCTAACGACAGATTTTGAGAAAATCGCATTACAGTTTGGCATTCAAAATGATATTAAGGAGGGCGCGAGTTCCGCAGCTGGAACCGGTCGTGAACCGGTCGTGAACCAGTCAGTTAACCCGCCAACGGACTCATGTTACGCATTCAAAATGTGTAAGGGAATGCAACTGAGGAATTAATAAATAAATTAATTAGAATTAAGTACTAGCATTCTAATTCATTCAAGTTTTTCTTTTCCGACTTGATTCCAAGCATTGGCTCCGTGTTGACTCTAACGTCCCGTGCCGCTACCGCCCCATTCGATATTTCAACGCTAATTTTTTTGAGGTCGTGCGAAGATGCACGGTATACCAAACGATAGAGAATAATGCCTATAATATACAGTCAAAATTTCAATATGATCCCAACGGCAGATTTTTAGAAATTCGACTTTTTCTTTTCACATTGCTCTATCGCCCCATTCGATATTACGTTCCAAGCACTGGCCCGTGTTGACTCAAACGTCCCGGGCCGCGATCGATATTCGACGCTAACTTTTTTGAGGTCGTGCGAAGATGCACGGTATACCAAACGATAGAGAATAATGCCTATAATATACAGTCAAAATTTCAATATGATCCCAACGGCAGATTTTTAGAAATTCGACTTTTTCTTTTCACATTGCTCAATCGCCCCATTCGATATTACATTCCAAGCACTGGCCCGTGTTGACTCAAACGTCCCGGGCCGCTATCGATATTCGACGCTAACTTTTTTGAGGTCGTGCGAAGATGCACGGTATACCAAACGATAGAGAATAATGCCTATAATATACAGTCAAAATTTCAATATGATCCCAACGGCAGATTTTTAGAAATTCGACTTTTTCTTTTCACATTGCTCAATCGCCCCATTCGATATTACATTCCAAGCACTGGCCCGTGTTGACTCAAACGTCCCGGGCCGCGATCGATATTCGACGCTAACTTTTTTGAGGTCGTGCGAAGATGCACGGTATACCAAACGATAGAGAATAATGCCTATAATATACAGTCAAAATTTCAATATGATCCCAACGGCAGATTTTTAGAAATTCGAATTTTTATTTCGCATTGCTCTATCGCCCCATTCGATATTACATTCCAAGCACTGGCCCGTGTTGACTCAAACGTCCCGGGCCGCGATCGATATTCGACGCTAACTTTTTTGAGGTCGTGCGAAGATGCACGGTATACCAAACGATAGAGAATAATGCCTATAATATACAGTCAAAATTTCAATATGATCCCAACGGCAGATTTTTAGAAATTCGAATTTTTATTTCGCATTGCTCTATCGCCCCATTCGATATTACATTCCAAGCACTGGCCCGTGTTGACTCAAACGTCCCGGGCCGCTATCGATATTCGACGCTAACTTTTTTGAGGTCGTGCGAAGATGCACGGTATACCAAACGATAGAGAATAATGCCTATAATATACAGTCAAAATTTCAATATGATCCCAACGGCAGATTTTTAGAAATTCGACTTTTTCTTTTCACATTGCTCTATCGCCCCATTCGATATTACGTTCCAAGCACTGGCCCGTGTTGACTCAAACGTCCCGGGCCGCGATCGATATTCGACGCTAACTTTTTTGAGGTCGTGCGAAGATGCACGGTATACCAAACGATAGAGAATAATGCCTATAATATACAGTCAAAATTTCAATATGATCCCAACGGCAGATTTTTAGAAATTCGACTTTTTCTTTTCACATTGCTCTATCGCCCCATTCGATATTACGTTCCAAGCACTGGCCCGTGTTGACTCAAACGTCCCGGGCCGCGATCGATATTCGACGCTAACTTTTTTGAGGTCGTGCGAAGATGCACGGTATACCAAACGATAGAGAATAATGCCTATAATATACAGTCAAAATTTCAATATGATCCCAACGGCAGATTTTTAGAAATTCGACTTTTTCTTTTCACATTGCTCTAATCGCCCCATTCGATATTACGATTCCAAGCACTGGCCCGTGTTGACTCAAACGTCCCGGGCCGCGATCGATATTCGACGCTAACTTTTTTGAGGTCGTGCGAAGATGCACGGTATACCAAACGATAGAGAATAATGCCTATAATATACAGTCAAAATTTCAATATGATCCCAACGGCAGATTTTTAGAAATTCGAATTTTTATTTCGCATTGCTCTATCGCCCCATTCGATATTACATTCCAAGCACTGGCCCGTGTTGACTCAAACGTCCCGGGCCGCGATCGATATTCGACGCTAACTTTTTTGAGGTCGTGCGAAGATGCACGGTATACCAAACGATAGAGAATAATGCCTATAATATACAGTCAAAATTTCAATATGATCCCAACGGCAGATTTTTAGAAATTCGAATTTTTATTTCGCATTGCTCTATCGCCCCATTCGATATTACATTCCAAGCACTGGCCCGTGTTGACTCAAACGTCCCGGGCCGCTATCGATATTCGACGCTAACTTTTTTGAGGTCGTGCGAAGATGCACGGTATACCAAACGATAGAGAATAATGCCTATAATATACAGTCAAAATTTCAATATGATCCCAACGGCAGATTTTTAGAAATTCGACTTTTTCTTTTCACATTGCTCTATCGCCCCATTCGATATTACATTCCAAGCACTGGCCCGTGTTGACTCAAACGTCCCGGGCCGCGATCGATATTCGACGCTAACTTTTTTGAGGTCGTGCGAAGATGCACGGTATACCAAACGATAGAGAATAATGCCTATAATATACAGTCAAAATTTCAATATGATCCCAACGGCAGATTTTTAGAAATTCGACTTTTTCTTTTCACATTGCTCAATCGCCCCATTCGATATTACATTCCAAGCACTGGCCCGTGTTGACTCAAACGTCCCGGGCCGCTATCGATATTCGACGCTAACTTTTTTGAGGTCGTGCGAAGATGCACGGTATACCAAACGATAGAGAATAATGCCTATAATATACAGTCAAAATTTCAATATGATCCCAACGGCAGATTTTTAGAAATTCGACTTTTTCTTTTCACATTGCTCAATCGCCCCATTCGATATTACATTCCAAGCACTGGCCCGTGTTGACTCAAACGTCCCGGGCCGCTATCGATATTCGACGCTAACTTTTTTGAGGTCGTGCGAAGATGCACGGTATACCAAACGATAGAGAATAATGCCTATAATATACAGTCAAAATTTCAATATGATCCCAACGGCAGATTTTTAGAAATTCGACTTTTTCTTTTCACATTGCTCTATCGCCCCATTCGATATTACGTTCCAAGCACTGGCCCGTGTTGACTCAAACGTCCCGGGCCGCGATCGATATTCGACGCTAACTTTTTTGAGGTCGTGCGAAGATGCACGGTATACCAAACGATAGAGAATAATGCCTATAATATACAGTCAAAATTTCAATATGATCCCAACGGCAGATTTTTAGAAATTCGAATTTTTATTTCGCATTGCTCTATCGCCCCATTCGATATTACATTCCAAGCACTGGCCCGTGTTGACTCAAACGTCCCGGGCCGCTATCGATATTCGACGCTAACTTTTTTGAGGTCGTGCGAAGATGCACGGTATACCAAACGATAGAGAATAATGCCTATAATATACAGTCAAAATTTCAATATGATCCCAACGGCAGATTTTTAGAAATTCGAATTTTTCTTTTCACATTGCTCTATCGCCCCATTCGATATTTCGACGCTAACATGAAAGGTAAATCGATAAAGACGCCTCCAACGCCATATCGATAATTTTCGGCAAAATTTAAATTCTTATTGACAATTTAAACAATTGTGTAAAATATGCATGACAAATGAACGGCGTCGCCATTTTAAGCAATTTGGTAGATGTTTCATTAAATTCCGTTCAGTATTTCAGGAGAAATTGGCTATTTCCCACTTATTTAATTATTATTGTATTTACAACGGCAGCACGTGTTTGCAGCCCTGGTAACATACGCCATGTGAATTCGCCGCTAACTTTGAAAAAATTCTGCGAATCAAAAGCTTAAGTGTGCAAACATGCACGGTACCTCATTCGATGGGGAAAATGAATCCCTAATTTTGAATTAAATTTTATTGCATTTGATCCGCTGCATTTTGAGAAAATCCAGTTTTTCTCATTTACATATATATTAATATCGATATGAGCAAGACTCATGCCCTATCGATGCCATATCTCCCATACGATACGCGCCTCCAACGCCATATCGATAATTCCCGCAAAAAATTAAATTCTTATTGACAATTTAAGCAATTGTATAAATTATGCATGCCAAATTAACGGCATCGCCATTCTAAGCAATTTGGTAGATGTTTTATACAAATCCGTTCAGTCGTTCAATACAAATCCTCACTTTTCATTTAAATTTCCAAATTTGCAACGGGACCTGTGTATTTCTGCATTGATCTGGCAACTTCAACTTTCTCAAAAAAAAAATTACCGGGAAAAGAAGAAGTGATCGTACGAAGAAAAGGTAAGTAATTTTAAAAGTTGTCTTTTATTAATATTATTATATTAATATTTAATATTATTTATATTTATTTCAGATGGCAACATATAACATAAATTTTTTTGCGCATGGGATGGAGGGGCAGGAAGGACAGGCCTCAACAGGACGTGGTGGCGGTGCAGTCGGCGGTGCTGGCCGCGGCGCAGGCCGCGGTGCTGGCCGCGGTGCTGGCCGCGGTGCAGGCCGCGGTGCAGGCCGCGGTACAGGTCGGCGGTGCAGTCGGCGGTGCAGTCGGCGGTGCAGTCGGCGGTGCAGTCGGCGGTGCAGGCCGCGGTGCAGGCCGTGGTGCAGTCGGCGGTGCAGGCCGTGGTGCAGTCGGCGGTGCAGGCCGCGGTGCAGTCGGCGGTGCAGGCCGCGGTGCAGTCGGCGGTGCAGGCCGCGGTGCAAGCGGTGGAGGAGGCCGCGGTGGAGGAGGCCGCGGTGCAGGCCGCGATGCAGGAGGCGGTGCAGGCCGCGGTACAGGCCGCGGTGCAGGAGGCCTTAACCGGGTCCAACGGGTAGCGCTGGCCCATCGGGCTGCGAAAGGCTACCCGCCGGCCCAACAGCGGCAGATCCGCCTGGCGGTAATGGAGGCGCTCCGTCCGGTGCAGCAAACGATGGAGCAGGAGCAGAGTCCGTCTGAGCAGCAGGAACCGCAGCTGCTCGTGGACGATGCGATGCAACTGCTTCAATTAGATTAAATATAATATATAAAATAAAACAAACAAAATAGCTGCGTATTTCTTCATCCTTTAATAGGAATAATAAATTAGCGATTTTAAAGAATACACCTTGTAATTGAGACTTACCGATGGGAATGCCTGTTTGTCCTTTTTGGTTAGTGGCTTGTCCTCGTCGGATTCAACCTTGTCATCGATATCATCATCCTTTTCCTTAGACGACTCCTTCTTTAACTTCTTCGATCGACCATCACCTTTTGAATAGAATAAACGATTACATGTGGCTCTTTAGCGATCCTTTTGTGGGCTTTGACCACTGCCAAACTCGGAATACTCCCCTTCGTCCTCATCTTCAGATATATTCTCTTCTTCGCTATCGGAATCCTTACGTTGTCACGCCGCTGCTCCGCGCCCTCTGCGGATAGGTTTCAAAACCTACATCACTATCGGCCTCGGACAGTTCGGATATCTCTTCCTCCTCTGAATCAAAATTTTTCTGCCGACTCTTACGCGCCGGACGACCGCGAATGCCACGACTGGGTGCTTTCCGAGCAGCTGCATCTTCATTACCGCCACCACCACGGCCAGCGTCAGAGACTGAATTTTCTAAAGGATTGTACAATAAAAGAATATATATAAATGTTGATCAAATATTTTAGAGATTTATAGAACCAAATTCGTCTTACATCTGATCCAGACTCGGAGTCATCATTGCGCCTCCTTTTGACCACAGCCACTCTTTAGAGCTGGAGAAATCGACAATTGCGGACATTTCTGCAAGCAAAGCAGACATTAAGTTAGCTTGAGAATAGAATAATTAGGTCTGCAATGATCTAACTTTTTCCAGCGGTGGATCGCCTGGGACGTCCAGCTTGCGCTTCTTCTCCTCCTCAGTGGGCGGATCCTCCTCATCCCCATCCTCGTCCAGATCCTCCTCCTCGGCTTCGTCCTCTTCCTCGTCACCCTGCTCCAAGCAGAGCAACTTATGGGGTTCCATTAGGAATTGGTGCACCCGCAGCACAGTATCGTTTTGGCTGTCCTTGCGGTCAAGCACGAGTACTTATGTATGTTGCAGAGGCTGCGCAGATCCTTGATGTCGACTTTGTTGATGGACTCCAGTTTCTTGTTGCACTTCGCCGAATCCTTGGCGAACTCAAAGCCGGCAAAGGAGCGCAAATTCTTTTTCACCATGTTGTTCTTGCTCTGTGCGCCAGAGCAGAGCTAAACTGAAAAAGTCAAAATTAGAGTTTGTATAAAGTTAATTTAAAATTTTTGGTCAAGCTTACCTGCAAGCCCATCCACGCGGGTTTTGTTGATGTTCACGTTACTGCGATCGATCTCGGCCAAAGCCACGACATTCTCATCGTCTTGCCGTTCTGGCGTTTATCGGCTCGGCCTTCTTAGCCTTTTCCGCTCCTGCCTGTCTTATCTGTGGCATCCTTTTTCTTGTCCTCCGCTTCCAGTTTGGGTTTCTGCTTCTTGTCAAGATCCGCAGCGTTGGCCTTGTCATCTTCCTCTTCGTTCTCATCCGGCTCATCGTCGTCCTGTGTGTTTTCATCATCCTTGTCGGCGTCTTTCTCCTTTTTGGCAGCATCCATGCTTTTATTTACAGCCAGCGAGGGGGATTTATCCTTTTTGTCCACAGCGGCTGATAAAATTAATAAAAAAAGTGCAATATATATATATATTAGGAAAACTATATATATTCATGCTTTGGAAGTTCAATGCCAGGATTGGGAGCGCAGAGAACTATGAAAATTGAAGTTTTGCTGTTCCTTGACTCTTATAACGCAAAATCCATAAGAAGGACTCACCCGAGGCCAGGAACTGTCCAAAGAACCTATTAAAAAGAAATCGACAATTATTATGCAATTATTGAAAATGTTCACTCCTTTCCGCACCACCATTGAGGTAGAGTGAATGGCGCGTTTTTTTTAAAGTGGCATCCCCTTTAGGCCTATTCCACTAATTGAATTTTGTATATATTTTTCTTTTATTAATATAAATTTTTTTATAAAAGAAACAATTCTTTTATTTTTAAATATTTATATTTTTTATAAAAGAAACAATTCTTTTATTTTTAAATATTTGTTTATAAAAGAAACAATTCTTTTATTTTTAAATATTTATATTTTTTATAAAAGAAACAATTCTTTTATTTTTAAATATTTGTTTATAAAAGAAACAATTCTTTTATTTTTAAATATTTATATTTTTTATAAAAGAAACAATTCTTTTATTTTTAAATATATTTTTTTATAAAAGAAACAATTCTTTTATTTTTAAATATTTATATTTTTTATAAAAGAAACAATTCTTTTATTTTTAAATATATTTTTTTATAAAAGAAACAATTCTTTCATTTTTAAATACTTTTTTATAAAAGAAACAATTCTTTCATTTTTAAATACTTTTTTATAAAAGAAACAATTCTTTCATTTTTAAATACTTTTTTATAAAAGAAACAATTCTTTTATTTTTAAATACTGTTTTATAAAAGAAACAATTTTTTTATTTTATTTGCACATTAAACAAATATTGAATTCATATGTATAAATATGGGAAATACATGTATCACAAATATCTCGCCCACATGTGTTACATGAAGCACAAGTATCTGATGTAATCAAGTTGCAACAATGCAGGCAAATGTCCGCTAAGGAATCACCCAAGCTAAGCAGATCTCGAAAGATTTGCTTTCTATACAAATGTGCTGGTTGCAAATTTGTCATGGACCTATTCTGCAGGTAGCATTTTGCGAATTGCAATATAAAAATGCCACAATTATACTCGTCTTTTTGAGTATCGTGTTTTATAGAGACGCATGTATAACTCATATTACTTATACGGTCTAACATATCTTTGTAGTATTTTTTAAACTTTTGAGCCATTTCTGTTTCACCGAAAGGATCTAAAAACATAAACTCTTGTTTAATAATATCTACAAAGCATATACTAAAATGATTTTGGTAACAATGAGGAATAATTAAATTGATAGCTGATTCATTATAAGCTTTTTTAATTAGAGCCTCATTCTGAAAACAATAATCATCAAGTTGACACGGAAGGTTAATATAAGTAGCGTCATTTTTTTGATAGATTTCAGAAGTTAAAGCGGCATCTAACACAAAGTTAGTCAGCCACTTTTTGTTCTGAAGTGTCAATATGTCATCTAATTCTAGATGATATATGAATTTATTTAAATTTGTTGTATGTATACTCTGAAACAGAGTCTTACAATTTAGCACGTAAAACCTTTTATTTTTCGTCAAAGACGTGCTTGACTTGAAAGTTTTGGTAAGAACATTTTTAAAGTTCTCCTCCATTTTAAACATATTATCTTTTGAGTGACTATGGTCTAAATTTATTGAAGAATTTAAATTGTTGTCGATATTTTGCGGGTTATTTAATCCTGTTTCCAAGACAGTATTAAGTCCTGAAAAATCGTTTTTAAATAACCCTATCTTTAGTTTCTTGCTGCCTTTCTTCTGCCAACTCTCTTTGACAGTTGACAATTTTCTATTTGACAACATATCGACTTTGAATTCCTTTTTTTTCAAAGTATTCTTTCTTGGCTTAGCTTTTATAACTTTACCATGAATCAAAGGGGAACGAGAATATTCTGGATGTGCAAGTTCAACTCGCCGCACCACAGAATTAGAAAACTCATTCATTTTACGAATAAATCTTCCTAATTTCAGTCCCTGCTTATTTTTTATTACACTGTGTTTCAGTGTCTTAAATAATGACTCTATTGGGCCATTGCTGGGTCTTTTATTGCTAGAATCAATAAAAATGCCCATTATATTTGTCCAAAATGGCGCATAAACAATATATTTTCCTAAAATGACTTCAGCCATTTTAGGATGATAGAATGGGTTTTCTTCGCCCATTTCAGATTCCTCTGAAATAACTTTTAATACCTCATAGGTAATTATTTCAAATCTTTTTTTAAATTCACTATTAGCAGCAATTGTTTTAAGTGAATTTTCCATTTTCTTCTCAATTGGGTTGGCATTCGTCTCATGCTCTCCCAAATCAAAAGAAGTCGAGGTACTACCATTTAAATATAGGTTAGCCTCGTGTACTTTACTGTTAATTACTGGAGATAGAAGAATGGCTACCACATAATAATACCATTTTTCTAAGTCACTAACAGTAATGATAGTGTAAGCCAGACCTAGGGCATTCCTAAGAAAGTCTCTCAATGCAACTTTAGCCAATCCAACAGTTTTGTCTATATCAGAACACATTATTTTTGCATAATGGCTCGTACAAAACTGGACGCATACAGCAGGGAATGTTTCACTTTTGTTGTACAAAAACTGAAAACACATGCTGTTATATCCTATCACATCCAAGTCGTTAAATTCCTTAAGAATTGCTTGGATGATTGCAAAGCTGACATCAGTTATAATGCGTTTGCACAATGGCAGCTTGAATTTATTCGTCTCACAGAACTTATTTAGGTCGCATAGAACGCGGCCAATATTATAAGCACCGTGATTGGACAGAATAAAGTTTGCCACAGGATATATTAAATGGTGCTCTGGAATATGGGCAACCAATGAGTAAAGTAAAATTCTTTTTTTTACAAATTTCATTGGCTGCACAACACATCCTGTTGCATCAATATGCAACGTATCCTTTTTTAAATTATTAAGGAACAGACTTATGTGATCTTTGTTCCATAAATACACCTCCAAACCAGTTGATAAGTACTGGATGTAGTGTCTAAAGTTGTTGCATTGCATGTCATATGCATCTTTAAAGGGATCTTTATCAAAGTCCTCTTTAGCATTTTCTTCAGAAATTAGATTTCTGTAATATGATAAATTATCATTTATCATTTGGTCATTGCCAACTAATGCCCTTTCTGTACTAGCTTTATTTAATAATTTATTCCTAAATTCAAAGGCTGTGCTACCCTTAATTTCTTGCTTGGCAAGAAACCGATTTATTGCTCTACATTGAGTAGTCTTTTTTGCATCAACGGAATGTGTCAAGTTTAACTTATTTGTAAAAACTTTAACAGAACCATCATAAGACCCTTTAAACATGTAAAAATTACATGATGGATCTGTGCAATAGGCATAAGCTACAAATGTTTGTTGATTAAGTCTTATCGACTTAAAATTAATAGAGCACGCATTATTAAGAGAGTAGAAATTCTCCCTCAAAACATGCTCTATGCTTTTTTTTTTTGAAAATTTTGAACAGACCTGTTCCACTGTTTTTTCAAATTCCTGCATTTGTAGCTTTGCAAACAATAATCGGCAGGGCTCTTTCACACGAATCCGATTAGGACTACAATGTACCATTTGTACATCCGTATTTAAACTTGTATTACCAACCCGACAAGCCTTCCGAAGGCATTTCAATTGCGCTTCAATAAGGCTTTCGTCTATCGGGTTGGAAGAAATTGAAATAACACTGGTCGATTGGTCCAGATTTTGAATTATTTCGCTATTTTCAAGGTTGTCAATTATTTGACTATTGTTATTAAAATTTGGCGAATCGGTTTTCGAAACCGGTAGAACATCATCAGTATTGCTAGTTGGCGTCAATACTTTTAGGTTACAGTTCTTCAAGATTCTTTTGTAACTTGAAGAAACCAATTTTCGCCATTTTGTCTGTTTAGCATCAGATTTATATAAATGCTTTTCTACCGATTTTTCTAAAATATTAAAAATATACCCGTAGTCTCCCTCCCCCAACCGCCCTGATAGGCTTATAGCCCCAATCTCAATGGCGTCTTCAATGACCCTTGTTAAATGACGCCCTTTTAATCTGAAAATATATGAAATAAAACAAATGTATGTAGACTAAGATTAGTACGAGCAAAGCAACAGCAGAGCAACTAAATAAGAGGATTCTCTGAGAATACATTTTCATTCTAAACAATGGCTAACCAACACACTTCTCCAAAAATAGCTCTTAAGCCCAGATCGATATTGCCTTATGCTCGTCAAGCCTCAAAATTCACAGTGAATTCCAAATTATTTACACACCCCAAGGTAGTAACCATTTCCCTATAATAATTAACCTTTTCATCCAAGAAAACAAGATATTTAACTATACAAGAAAATGTATAATAAAAAAAAAAAGAAAGGAAGCTAACTTCGGAACTTAAACAAAAAATTAAAACTAAAACTTCGAGTGAGAGTATATAGAAGACTAACTACAAAGTTTCATTCAGATAGCTTTAAAACTAAGGAACTAGTTTGCGTAGAAACGGACAGACAGACAGACATGGCTATATGGACTCCTTTGGTGTTCCTGACCAATATTTAGGTAACTTTTGGGGGTATGACACGCCTCCTTCTGCCTGTTACAGAAAATCGCACTCGCACAAAACTATAATACCTGTGTACCTAAAGAATGTCTACTTTTTAACGAATATTGATATAAATTAACGAAACGACAAAAGTCATTCTGTTAGGCGCATAAATAACATTTGAGCTTAAACAACTGCTGAGAAATGTAGACCCCATTTCTTGCAACAAAGAATGTAATCTGTGAAGAACAACGAAGTATATAAAAAGACCAGCAAAAAGAAACATAACCTTGCCAATTAAAAGTATTCACTTAGACAAAGTTATGACAGAAAACAAGAAAGAAAGCTAACTTCGGCTCACCGAAGTTTGTATACCCTTGCAGATCTTATACAAAAAATTACAACCAAAAATCTGGAATAATAATTAGATGCCAAATCTCAAATTTGGTGAAAATGGTTTGAAAATCGGCTAAGTTAGGTTTTTTTTTTATTTTCCTGATTGTTCCTATGGAAGGATATAGGATATAGTCGACCGATTTTCTGGCAAAGGGGAAATAAGTGAAGCACGGAGCCGGATACGTAATTTATGGGCTAAGAATGTCCCCATTGCCGATCACTGGCATTGCGTCTGGCTTTGACAGCACACTCCTCAATGTAGCTCCAGTTGGCGTGCTTTATGTAACGCTGCTGTCTGGATTGCCTGTGGAGGGGTACAGCGGAATCACCCCACTTCTCAAGCCAGGGGAGCAGTTCAAGCGCATAGATGCCGGTGGGCATATTTACGGTCAGGGGCAGGCGATCTCACAAAGCCGCACAACTGCAAACGGTAATCTCGAGGATATTGGTTGCCAATGTTGAGATCTATGAAGTTCTCTTGGGTGGTCTCTGCAATGACCTGTGCAGCCTGAGCGATCATGTTGGGATTGTTCCTGCACAATTGCACACTATTATGTCCTCGCTTTAGTGGCTCTTGGCTAAAGCACACTCCTGACTAACACAACTATAGCTCAAATGTACATTGTATGATCAACATGATCAGCAACTTAATATTAAGTAAAATATTAAAAAATGTAAATAAACAAACTTACTTTTTGTTTGCGAACTTTGCCTGCACTTTATCCTTCCACGATACGAACACAATTTCACCTGCTGAAATTAGGAAAAAATTTTATTAGATACATAAAATTAAAGGAAAGGCATTTTCATTGCACTTACACATGGCTATATGTCCACTTTATTAATGTTATAATGTTTTTAATTTTGTCTTTCAATCACTTTCACTTTAAAACGTAAAAAACTCTTTTGCACAATATGTCTTCTTCCCGGTAATTTTTTTTTTGAGAAAGTTGAAGTTGCCAGATCAATGCAGAAATACACAGGTCCCGTTGCAAATTTGGAAATTTAAATGAAAAGTGAGGATTTGTATTGAACGACTGAACGGATTTGTATAAAACATCTACCAAATTGCTTAGAATGGCGATGCCGTTAATTTGGCATGCATAATTTATACAATTGCTTAAATTGTCAATAAGAATTTAATTTTTTGCGGGAATTATCGATATGGCGTTGGAGGCGCGTATCGTATGGGAGATATGGCATCGATAGGGCATGAGTCTTGCTCATATCGATATTAATATATATGTAAATGAGAAAAACTGGATTTTCTCAAAATGCAGCGGATCAAATGCAATAAAATTTAATTCAAAATTAGGGATTCATTTTCCCCATCGAATGAGGTACCGTGCATGTTTGCACACTTAAGCTTTTGATTCGCAGAATTTTTTCAAAGTTAGCGGCGAATTCACATGGCGTATGTTACCAGGGCTGCAAACACGTGCTGCCGTTGTAAATACAATAATAATTAAATAAGTGGGAAATAGCCAATTTCTCCTGAAATACTGAACGGAATTTAATGAAACATCTACCAAATTGCTTAAAATGGCGACGCCGTTCATTTGTCATGCATATTTTACACAATTGTTTAAATTGTCAATAAGAATTTAAATTTTGCCGAAAATTATCGATATGGCGTTGGAGGCGTCTTTATCGATTTACCTTTCATGTTAGCGTCGAAATATCGAATGGGGCGATAGAGCAATGTGAAAAGAAAAATTCGAATTTCTAAAAATCTGCCGTTGGGATCATATTGAAATTTTGACTGTATATTATAGGCATTATTCTCTATCGTTTGGTATACCGTGCATCTTCGCACGACCTCAAAAAAGTTAGCGTCGAATATCGATAGCGGCCCGGGACGTTTGAGTCAACACGGGCCAGTGCTTGGAATGTAATATCGAATGGGGCGATAGAGCAATGCGAAATAAAAATTCGAATTTCTAAAAATCTGCCGTTGGGATCATATTGAAATTTTGACTGTATATTATAGGCATTATTCTCTATCGTTTGGTATACCGTGCATCTTCGCACGACCTCAAAAAAGTTAGCGTCGAATATCGATCGCGGCCCGGGACGTTTGAGTCAACACGGGCCAGTGCTTGGAACGTAATATCGAATGGGGCGATAGAGCAATGTGAAAAGAAAAAGTCGAATTTCTAAAAATCTGCCGTTGGGATCATATTGAAATTTTGACTGTATATTATAGGCATTATTCTCTATCGTTTGGTATACCGTGCATCTTCGCACGACCTCAAAAAAGTTAGCGTCGAATATCGATAGCGGCCCGGGACGTTTGAGTCAACACGGGCCAGTGCTTGGAATGTAATATCGAATGGGGCGATAGAGCAATGTGAAAAGAAAAATTCGAATTTCTAAAAATCTGCCGTTGGGATCATATTGAAATTTTGACTGTATATTATAGGCATTATTCTCTATCGTTTGGTATACCGTGCATCTTCGCACGACCTCAAAAAAGTTAGCGTCGAATATCGATCGCGGCCCGGGACGTTTGAGTCAACACGGGCCAGTGCTTGGAATGTAATATCGAATGGGGCGATAGAGCAATGTGAAAAGAAAAAGTCGAATTTCTAAAAATCTGCCGTTGGGATCATATTGAAATTTTGACTGTATATTATAGGCATTATTCTCTATCGTTTGGTATACCGTGCATCTTCGCACGACCTCAAAAAAGTTAGCGTCGAATATCGATCGCGGCCCGGGACGTTTGAGTCAACACGGGCCAGTGCTTGGAATGTAATATCGAATGGGGCGATAGAGCAATGCGAAATAAAAATTCGAATTTCTAAAAATCTGCCGTTGGGATCATATTGAAATTTTGACTGTATATTATAGGCATTATTCTCTATCGTTTGGTATACCGTGCATCTTCGCACGACCTCAAAAAAGTTAGCGTCGAATATCGATCGCGGCCCGGGACGTTTGAGTCAACACGGGCCAGTGCTTGGAATGTAATATCGAATGGGGCGATTGAGCAATGTGAAAAGAAAAAGTCGAATTTCTAAAAATCTGCCGTTGGGATCATATTGAAATTTTGACTGTATATTATAGGCATTATTCTCTATCGTTTGGTATACCGTGCATCTTCGCACGACCTCAAAAAAGTTAGCGTCGAATATCGATCGCGGCCCGGGACGTTTGAGTCAACACGGGCCAGTGCTTGGAATGTAATATCGAATGGGGCGATTGAGCAATGTGAAAAGAAAAAGTCGAATTTCTAAAAATCTGCCGTTGGGATCATATTGAAATTTTGACTGTATATTATAGGCATTATTCTCTATCGTTTGGTATACCGTGCATCTTCGCACGACCTCAAAAAAGTTAGCGTCGAATATCGATCGCGGCCCGGGACGTTTGAGTCAACACGGGCCAGTGCTTGGAATGTAATATCGAATGGGGCGATAGAGCAATGCGAAATAAAAATTCGAATTTCTAAAAATCTGCCGTTGGGATCATATTGAAATTTTGACTGTATATTATAGGCATTATTCTCTATCGTTTGGTATACCGTGCATCTTCGCACGACCTCAAAAAAGTTAGCGTCGAATATCGATAGCGGCCCGGGACGTTTGAGTCAACACGGGCCAGTGCTTGGAATGTAATATCGAATGGGGCGATTGAGCAATGTGAAAAGAAAAAGTCGAATTTCTAAAAATCTGCCGTTGGGATCATATTGAAATTTTGACTGTATATTATAGGCATTATTCTCTATCGTTTGGTATACCGTGCATCTTCGCACGACCTCAAAAAAGTTAGCGTCGAATATCGATCGCGGCCCGGGACGTTTGAGTCAACACGGGCCAGTGCTTGGAACGTAATATCGAATGGGGCGATAGAGCAATGTGAAAAGAAAAAGTCGAATTTCTAAAAATCTGCCGTTGGGATCATATTGAAATTTTGACTGTATATTATAGGCATTATTCTCTATCGTTTGGTATACCGTGCATCTTCGCACGACCTCAAAAAAATTAGCGTTGAAATATCGAATGGGGCGGTAGCGGCACGGGACGTTAGAGTCAACACGGAGCCAATGCTTGGAATCAAGTCGGAAAAGAAAAACTTGAATGAATTAGAATGCTAGTACTTAATTCTAATTAATTTATTTATTAATTCCTCAGTTGCATTCCCTTACACATTTTGAATGCGTAACATGAGTCCGTTGGCGGGTTAACTGACTGGTTCACGACCGGTTCACGACCGGTTCCAGCTGCGGAACTCGCGCCCTCCTTAATATCATTTTGAATGCCAAACTGTAATGCGATTTTCTCAAAATCTGTCGTTAGGATTTTATTGAAAACTTCACCAAATGATCTCTATTCGATCCCCAATACGCCCATAATCCGTGCATATGCGCACGACCTCTTAGAGCAAAGCTCTAGGAACTTTAATATTTGCTCCCCGTTTTTGTATGGAGAGGATCCCGAGGTTTAAGCACTGTTAAGCAATTTTCTCAAAAACTGTCGTTAGGACTTTAATGAAACTTTCTGGGATAATACTTGAATAAGTGCTCTAAACCCTGGCATACCGTGCATTTGCGCACGACCTCTTAAAGGGGAGCAATCTCCAAAAAGGTGGAGCCTTGATTTTTCGAATGGGTATTTAAGGTACTTGCGACGCTCAATTTTTCCCAAACCCATGAAAAACTATTAGTACATTTAATTCTCAACATGCTGGAAGTTTATTTGGATCAAATTAGTAACTTATTTACAAAATAAATAAAAAATAAAAAATGTCTCCGTGTTCCATTTTCCCACCGTTCCGTTTCGACGCTAACTGACCGACGCTAATTTGACGCACATAAAAAAATTTGCTTTGTGCGAAAAACAGAGGGACCGTGCGCGGACTGCTGAAATATCTTTATCGATAGACCGATGCCATCGGGACAGTTAGCCCAGCCCTGGCGCATGCATATCGAGAAGTGGCCACACTGTCCGTACCAGTCATCATAAATACGAACAGATTGGAAAACTTACAAGAATTGCGTATTAGCTGTAATATTACGAGATCTTAGTTCGACAGAGATTTACAAGCGCTGCCCACTAATCTACAACATGTCCTACGCATACTTGTTCAAATACATAATCATCGGCGACACAGGTGAGTTTTGGCTGGGGCTACTAGGACTGGGAACCTTTCCAAATCGAATTGCAAAAAGCTTGCCATTGTCCCACAAATGAGCCGTAATTAGACAACAAAACAAAGGCCATCGAGCGCGCAATACCCGCAGTTGGAGCCAGTTTGACAAAGTCCAATGAATGCTGGAGCCTTGGAACGCACAAACAGACGCTCGTCAGTCGGAGCAGCAGAATGAAAAATCAATAATACCATAACAACGCATACAGGCGAGCGTTTACGGAGTCCGCAGAGGGGGATGGGGATGGGCCCACACAGTAAAACCCTGCTGCTGAGTCAGCCAACCACCCCCCAGTGATAGAGTGGAGATTCTGGCAAAAGTCAACACCCCCGCCCCAAGCATTCGTAGGCTTATCAGCATGCAGCTTTTCGGGAAGCTAACAGCTGGTGGCTGCTGCTCATCCTGCTGTGCCGCGGGCTACGGATGCGTGACAGCCGTTGCAGTGGCCCAGTGAAAACCCGGCTCTGGCAGTCCGGAGAAACTTTCGCTCGTTTGGCAATTAACTAATTAACTATTCGTTGTTTCTTCAGGCGTGGGAAAGTCATGTCTGCTGCTGCAGTTCACGGACAAGCGCTTCCAGCCTGTGCACGATCTCACCATCGGCGTGGAGTTTGGAGCACGCATGATCACCATCGACGGCAAACAGATTAAGCTTCAGATCTGGGACACGGCTGGCCAGGAGGCCTTCAGGTGCGCAGCGTCATCCAAAAATATCATCTCAGTTATGTAATTTGCGGAATTTGTGACATTGCAGATCAATCACACGCTCCTACTATCGGGGAGCAGCCGGGGCGCTGCTGGTGTACGACATTACGCGGCGGGAGACCTTCAACCACCTGACCACATGGCTGGAGGATGCGCGGCAGCATTCCAACTCCAATATGGTGATTATGCTGATCGGCAACAAGAGCGACCTGGACTCGAGGCGCGAGGTAAAGAAGGAGGAGGGCGAGGCTTTCGCCCGCGAGCATGGACTGGTCTTCATGGAGACGTCGGCGCGCACGGCGGCCAACGTGGAGGAGGCGTTCATCAACACCGCCAAAGAGATTTACGAGAAGATCCAGGAGGGAGTCTTCGACATCAACAATGAGGTGAGTTGATATGATATGCGGCGGAAAGACATCACAGCTACCCTGACTATATCCGCAGGCAAACGGCATTAAGATTGGCCAGCAGCACTCGCCAACAAACCCGTCGCTACCAGGCGCCGGAGGAGCCGCCGGGGCAGCCAACAGTGGCTGCTGCTAGGAGTAACCTGCAGATGCCCGACTGCAGTTTTGGGATAGACGTAGCCGCTTCTGTAAAAGCTCCTTTATAGTGACTAACTAATAGAAGGTGACCGACCGATTTCTCGTTTTTGATTTCGATTTCAACAATAACTAATCACGTAAACATAGTAACTTACCAGTAAACTAGCAAGCGAACACTAAGCGTAATGTTAAATCCATAAAGATCCGGCAACTGCAAAACTGTATCAGAAACTGAAGCGATCGAACCAGAGAAATAAACCCAAGACCTACATTTGTGTACTATATGTGAATGTGTTGTGCGTGATTTCTAAATTTTATAAACTTTATCGAGGCATATATAACTGTTTTATGTATGTATTTTGTGTATATTGAAATTAGTTTGCTAGTTACTTTGTGCAAAGACCGTTGGTTACATGTACACTGGGATCTTGACAAAATGATGTGTAATATATATATAAACAATACTTGAACTATGTGAATTTTCATTGTGATTTGTTTTCAGGGGGCCGCCTCAGCCCCGTAATGCTGCTTACGTTGGGTATCTGCTCCTGCTTCTATATAATTATACATACATACACATACACATATACAGAATATGCATAATTTTACGTTTCCCCCTCTCAACGCATTTTTGCCCTCGTCTTTAATATAGAAATAAATGGGATTATATAATTTACACATTCGAAATGCATCAACGGAGTATACAAACACGTAAATGCTGCGATTCAATGATCAATTTAGTATTTTACAAAGTTTATATATTAAATTAAATTAACACGAAAGCTAAGACAACACGAAAGATACAACTGTAAACGCAAATCAAATTATTTCTAATATTTGTATTTGCCGCAACACAATGCAGAATAATAAATAAACATACAATATACATACATATATTACGAAGGAAATCATAATTGTTTTAATCCTTGGAAAGAATTTTCTTGAGTAATAAAAAGAGGTTGTTGAGCACGCTTTCAAGTGGTAAATTTTTAAATGAATGTTGCAGTCCGCTTTTCCAAAATTATTTCCTTAAAATGTTTTAGTTTTTCTTTCCAAAAAATTTCATCGGATTCGAAAACGTTACCTCGCGGATACTTTCTACTTACCTTTTAGCTGGCGGATTGAGATCCAAAAAGCCAATTGTATTTCTTTTTTTTATGTTTCTAGAGCGTTATGTCTTAAATGGTTATTCAAAATATTACATAATTAATTTATTAATAATAATATATGTAGTTAGTTTCTAACCCTCCGCGTATATTAATACCTGTCGCCCCTGATTTAGTTTTAAAACATAAAAGTAAAAAATAAGACAAATTATTAAAGGGGTTTCAGCTTACCAAAAAGAATCGCATATTTCGTTTATCGATACTTGATACTTATATTATATGAGGTTTTAATTTTTATTTAAACAAATAAGGGTTCTACCAAAAGTACAAAACATGTACTTTAATTTAATTTCAAGCATTAAACTCTATAAATGTCCTAGGTCGACACTATAATGGGACAAAATTCGATCAGTCAGGAAAAAGCATTTTTCCGTGGGATTGAAATTTAGTGGTGAATACCCAAATTATTAATTCGTGTATCTAAAAATGTTAGCTACTTGTGTGAATAAAAGACCAGTTTGATTCATTTTGTAAGTTTATATTTCATAATATACGTTTTCAGTAGATAATTGTATAGAATTGTGATCCTTTTTGTTTTACATATTCGCTAGGGTGAATTGAACCAACAATTAATCGTTATATATAAACCAACTACGGAACTATAGTGTGTACCATACTATGTAGTATCCTTACTTCAAAAGTTGCTTACACTTTATAGGCTTTTTTCGATAACAATATGCTAATTATGTTTATTTCTGTGCTTGTGGGTGAGTTTGAATTTTTATTTCAATAATAATTATGTCTGTAAATTGTATTTTGTGTAATAATACTTAAACGTCCAAGAGCTTGTTCGTTCAATTTTTACCTATTAAGAACGGGTATTAATTTGTAACATTAAATTGTTTTGTATAACGTTTTTTCTCAATTGAACTCTGTGATTGGAAAATTCGGATCCGAGACGATCGGCGTACAAATATGATTAATTTTTTTAGTTTAAGAGGAAACGAAAACGTGTTTTTATTTGGAAAAATTGTCGTTTGTTATTGCATACGTTACATAGATTGTTGCTTTATTGTATTCTATTTAATCAATATTCGTACGAAATGTAAGGCAATTAAAACTATTTCTCCTATATACTTTTTTTGTTTTTTGTAAAGAATTTTGTGGGGACCCGTTTGCACCTGGCAGTGATGCACTGCATTGATATTGATTGAAATTGAACAGTTTGTCTGCGATGTGAGCACAAGATGTGAATATTAGTAATTGCCCTAGTGCGTTAACTATATATTAGGTGTGTATATGTCGATACTTAGCCGCGATTAGTTATCAAGTCAAGTTTATAGGCTTACTCGCTAGGTCTTAGGATATAGGCTTAGTTTCAGTTACAATGCTGCTCTGATTTTATGGCTGCAACGCCATTTGACATAAGAAACTCGTTAACATTTAATGCTAGTCCAGATTTAGTACCTCAAGTCGTGTTTGCTTCTCTTCTCGCTTTCGGCTTGCAACCAAATAATGTACGTACAAGTAACCTAGTGTAAAAGTTGAGCTTTTTTAGTCTCTGAGACATCACTATCACTCTCCTTAGGCGCTTTCTTCTCACAGAACTCGATCAGATACGAACAGACGCCGGAGAGTGCGATAAATATGCCGGCGAAATAGAAGGAGTCGTCCCATCTGCAAAATGGATAGTATATGTTGCAAATAAAGAATTTTAACGCGTGAAATCGCGACTCACCTGCCAGTATGCTCGTAGATAACGCCTGCTATGGGTGGGCCAGCGATCATTCCTACACCTTGCACCAGCAGCACCAGACCGTAGGCACACGTGAAATCATCCAAATCAACAATACTGACCAGAATGCTGGGCGTAAACGAAAATGAGCTGGCGAACGTAAAGCCGAAGATTACGCACATGACCATCAGACCATTGTAGCTGGTCATCAGCATGGGCATGAAGAACACCGACGCTCCGCAGACTGAAGAATATTAGTATGTATCAAATTGTATGGCGTATCATAATATCTTTGCTAAAACTCACCCAGCATACAGAGGGAGTAGCATATGTTTATGTTCATCCAGGAAAGGTCGCCCAGATAGCCCAGTCCAATCATTCCCACCGTTTGTGCAATGCCAACTGCCGATATCAGAACGGCACTCACGCTCACATCGTAATTATATTGCTTCATGTAGTCAGGCAGGTACAGATAGGGGATAATGAACCTGCGGAGCGTGCCAAGGGGTGGATTAGTTAGAGGAGTATTATCTGGCCCTGGTTGAGTTTGAAGTGATTTCAACTAGTTCCTTATCGAGCCAATAAAACACTTACAGCTCTAGAGATATGATCTTGATCGATACTTGAACTGCGACAAAGTATGCTCAGTTCATGCTAAATTTGTGTGTCAACATTTATAGTTCTAATAGAGCTGCCAAAATTGTTTTCGACATATTTAAGTTGGCAAATGTTCAGTTTCCCGTCGACGGCTTTGCTAATTTTTTCTATTAATTTTAGCCTTCTTTTGGTTCTGGGTGTGTGCGCAGTTTATGTGTTTTCTATGTCTTACAGTACTCACCAAATAAACAAAAAAAATGTTGACAAATTGAAGAGGGCGAACTTCATGTCCAGGAAAAGGGAGAAGTCAAAGATGGACTTCATGGTGTCCACAAAGTTGTCATACCAGGTCTGTTGGAAAGCGGAAAATGTAAAAATTATTTAATCATTTCAAAACTAGTTCATATAAACAAAAGAGAAAGCGTTGGGAACGTCTCCAACAGGTTTGGCCCTTACTAGGGATGTATGTATATAAGGATTCGATTTCTATTTAATTTCTCCACAAAAATAACTTTCCCTAAAAAACTTTCAAAAAAGTTAAATATCGAATTTAACTGTAAAATATGGCTATTACCGGGAAAAATCCGAAATTTAATTTATAAATAAAAGATCAATTTATATAGATTGATGGAATTAAATACAGCAAACAGACAAAATTTGAGACAAGATGGTTGAGACTTCAAGGTAATGAATTGATCATGAAGATGACGACTTCGAATTTGTTTGAGCTTTGTGCTCTGCATAGCTTCACGGAAGTCAGGGAGGCAACCTTATCAGACATGGCCCAACTATATTTCCATGGCAGGACGGAGAGGGGTAGCTGATAATCAGCACTAAACATTAACCAGCTGGGTCTGTCGCCAAGTGGCTGGCTGATAAGGAGGGGGCAAGGGGCACGAGGCACATCTACTCACATCTTCCTCCTCCTTGGCTATGGTGGTCATCGAATTGCGGTAGATGTTGGGGCATGAGGAGGCGCGCAGACGGTAGCGGTGCGTGTTCAGCATGGCGCCGCGGTAGTGAATCGAGTTGCGGTGGATGCGCATGTCCTTTAGGAAATTGGAGTTCCTAATCGAGATGTTTCGCCTCAGGTTGGATCGATGCTGGCTGGGCTTCTTGGAACGCGACAGCCGCCGAATTCCAGTGATGCTGTCCAGCCGGGCTCTTCGCGTGGCCAGTTCACTGTTGGTCGCCGGCTCCAGCTCCGGAATAGCTATCACCGTGGGACCAGTCCGTCTGCTTGGCTCCAGCAGGGCGAATGTCTCGTCCTTGGAGTAATAGCAGTGCATGTCCTCGCTCAGGATATCCACTGAGTTGTGACGCAGGCCATTCACCTTCAGGTTTGAGATGGAAGGTGTCGTGTGCTTGGCCATGAACAGATTTTCGTTCAGCGAATAGCGGGAGCTCGCGTGTTTCTGTGTAAGGTAACCCTCGTCCGAGGAGCGCAGCGACCCATTCGGGGTGCCTGCACCGATGGAACGCTTTTCCGACGGCGACAGCGTCTCTATGGAGGCCAGGTAAGTTTTTTTAGCTGCCTCTGAAGCCTCGTGCGCTATTCCGCCCATAAGAGTGTCATCCGGCGATCCAAGGATAGTGGTTGAGGGAGGATAAGCTCCTGCTCCCGAGGACATGGACAGAAGGTTCTCACGGGAAGGTGCCTCGGCACCCTCTTTGTGACGCAAGGAGCGCCGACTCAAGCTCTTCACCTCACAAATGCTGTCCAGCTCCTGCGTGCTCAGGAAGGTTGGCAGAAAAATCTCGCTCCTGTAGCGCTTGAGGCCTGTGTCGAGAGGATCGTCAATCTGCTGATTGGCCTCTGTGTTGTTTTTGGTCACCAGCGAGTCGAGCACTGCCTCCTTGGTGATCCCCGTGTCCAGCAGCTTCTTGATTTCTTCCAGGCAGACGCTTGAGTTCGAGAAGGTAGTGACGCTCTGCGACCGGCTCTCCAGGCGGTTCTCCTCAATCAGCCAGTCGGGATCTCGCATCAGGGCACCGCACACGCAGGCGTTGAGCATGGTGCCGCCCAGGATAAGGGTAGCTCCCCTCCAGCCGTACGACTCAATGAGATAGGAAGTCAAGCGGGCGTACACAAAGGTTCCGATGCCCGTACCCGAGGCCCCTATGCCGGTGGCAAACGTACGCTTTTTGTCGAACCAAAAAGCGATGGACACTACTGCTGTCACGTATCCAATGCCCAGTCCCAGGCCAGAGATAATCCCAAAGGTCACCATCAGCATCTCAATGGAATTGCAGAAGGAGGAGAGGGCGAATCCGAAGGCGGACACGACGCCGCCCAGGATGGTCATCTTGCGACAACCGTATTTGTCCACCAGGTTCGAACAGATGGGTCCCATAAGCAGGGGCACGGAGAAGAACAGCGAAGAGATCCAGGCGGTCTTTGAGGTGGACTCGCCAAAGTACTCCAGCAGCTGAACGTTGATGAGGCCAAACGAGAAGCTTAGCCCGTCGGCGATAAGAGATACCACCAGGGAGGCAAACACTACCACCCAACCGTATCCGCCATCTGGCATCTTGGGCGTCTTTTTCTCTGTGGAGCTGGAATCGATCGAGTCCCCGGACTCGTTCGAGATCAGTCGCTTACGCCTTTTCACCTGCCCCCCGTTTCCGTTCATCAGGCAGGTGAGCGTACTGTCGCCATCCACGGCGATCATGCTGCTCCTCACCACCCGGCTGTGACCCTCTCCAGCCCTATCCGTGAGCTCCTCCACGGACAGGTTGCAGAAGGTGACCTCCGGAAAAAGGTCATGCTTGATGGCCTTGTTTAGGGGCGTGTTTGCGGGGGCCGGTGCCGTGGTGTGGGCCAAAGGCTGACTCTCCTGTTGCTGCCCACTGTTTTGGATGTTGTTATTGTTGTTCACCGCCTCGCAACTGTTGTTGTTGGAGCTCGACGTCGTTGGCTTTGCCATGTCGAAGTCTATGTAACGTTATTGTTATTGTATAGGTTCTGGCTACGGCTATAAAAAACGTTTGTAAAATTTGCACTTTCTTGTCCAAGCGGTTGATTATTGGAGTTGAACACAGATTGCATTAGACTTCAGCATTGTTTTTGTCTTAAGTAGGCAGCAGATGGATGAAGTACCCTGGTCTCCGTTGGTCAACGCTGCAGTGCGTGGCTGGGGGAGAAGGAGGAATCAACTGTTAGCAAGGTTTATGGTTCCTAGCTCTTAGCTGGACCAATAGTTTGTTTTTCTTTGGTAATTCCCAGAGAGCAGATACAACAAGAACCAGATTTGCTCGAAAACATTTCGTTGAAAAATTCGCGCAGAAACTGATTGCTCATTTTGGCATTTTCACTTATTTATTTTTCGGATCGCCTTCAACTTGACCTCTCAGAAAAACGGCGGAAAATACTCAGCGGACAACAGAGAGAGAGAAGGGGAGAGCAGCTCCCAAACAAAGTGCGTCACATGAGCGTCGCGCAGCTGATGTCCCAATAATAATAATGGCCTCGGACTACCACGAATAATATTGAAAATCCAATTTCTTTGGCGGCTTGTTGTTTTCTGTCTGTCGGATCCTAATTTTAGACAACTGTATAGGCTATATTGGGATCCAAGATGCATCCCCTTCGATGGGAAAAACGCAAAAAGAAAACAAACATCGGCAGGCCGAAGACTAACCAAAACCTTTCTTACCTCTTCGGGACGCTGCTTCGAGGGGAAACACTCGAACCAAAGTTAAAAGGAAAAAAAAAACGCGTCTCAACGAATTTCCGACACACTTATGATGTCACTCGCACAAGATTCACTGATTCAAAATGAGCACTGCCGCCAATTAATTCACCATAGTTGCACAGATCTTCAGTTATGTTTAACTCGCTCAGGGTGGTGCGATTCAAGGGTTTATTCAGGGTGGCGGTCTTATTGAAAATTCTTAGGCGCGGATCGCGGGGTATATAGTGGAGGAACACCTTATTCGACTTGCCGCTGTTTTTGTAAGTACGTGGATTGTTGTTCTGCGATTTATCGAACGATTTAGCAGTGGATTTAGCCGTGGCCGACGCGGATGCTGCAGATGTTGCTTTGCCTGCACGATAGAATGACTTGGACCGAATGTCATTCATTAAGAACGATATGGGGTTTATCACAGGCCAGCGGAGAATATATTGACGGGTTGATGGCAACTGGTGGATGTTGCAGTTGCGGCTGATGTCGCTGCTGATGTTGTTGTAGCAGTTATTGCTGCCGGTAAGCGGATTTAGCCCTAGCAGCCACATGCGGTCCTTTGTAGTTACGGAAATCAAACACTTCCTTAGGCCAATTAAACGCGGCTTGCCCGGCGTAGCAATTCGAACAAAATGCGAACAAATAACAAAAAGAAATCAAAGCTTGAGGCTTCGATGACGATGTTCCAAGAGGCGTAGCGCTGCTCCGGGAATCTCTCCTGCTCCTATTCCCCTCCTTGCTAACTGCAATAAGTGGTTCTCGGTCTTGGCTCCGCTTCAACGCGTGTCAAGTGCGCGCCGCGCAGTTCGGCGGTGGATGGACAAGCGAATACATTTCGACGACGAGGCGGCCAACGCGGCGTATGATTAATTTGTCTCCGGGCTGTGCAACTCAATCGCTGCTGCTGTGGGTTCTGCCTCCTTGCTGGCGCTGGATAATGATTTATGATCTCTGTCCTCGATTAGCTGCCTTCAATGGGGGCTCTGCAAGAAAGAAAAAAAGAGATGCGGTGAGATGGGAAATCTGATAAATGACTTAAATATGACCAAGGGGCTAATCTTAAATATAGCACTTAATGCAAAGGAAATAAATGAGGCACGAATTCCTCACAAAAGCCTTACAAAGGAATTGCCGAATCGCACGCACAGTAAGCTTAACTTAATTTCATCTGCTGAATTGACAAACAATACAAAATACACAACAGTGTAAACATACTCGCAGGTACAGATGCGTTCAGAATCCTAGCAATGATTTTAATTAATAATTATTATAATTTGTGGTAATTTTGTTCGGTCGGATTTTATATATAAAATATTTTTAATGAGTGGCATTATTAAATTAATGCAAATCATATACACCGATCCTTTAAAAGTCACAATTTTTAAGTTTTAATTGGTTCTAGTAATGTACATACATCAAGAACAATAGTGGAATATTATATATGTATATGTATAGCCAATTAAAAATATTGTCATATATCGAATTTCTAAATATGGAAAAAAACGCATTTAAAGTTCATTATTGGAATATATAAAAAAGTTAATCATAATATTTTATTTATGGATATTTTCTGTCAACCTTATTTAATATTATCATTTTGACCGCCGCTGTACATATATGAAAGTAACTTTGTCAAGGTTTCAAATGGTCTAAACATATAAATAAATACATATATGTATATAAATAAATGGAAATCACTAGACAATTGACAGGGTAGTTAAGCGGTATATTACATAAGCATCTGAAAATCCAATCCCAAATCGTAAATAAAATTAACTGAAAAGCTTGCTGAGCAGGGCCTCTTATTGGGTATTAAAAACTTGGGAAAATTAAAAAAAAAAACAGAACTAATACGAAATGAAAAAGCTATTCGTTTTCACTAGACAATTGACAGGGTAGTTAAGCAGGGCTTCTAATTGGGTATTAAAAACTTGGGAAAATTAAATAAAACACAGAACTAATACGAAATGAAAAAGCTATTCGTTTTCAAACTATGCAAATCACTTTCCCATCTCCAAATAAAAATAAATAACCCTCCAGTTAAAATGGCATTTGCATTCTTTTGAATTCTTAAAAATCGATAGGGCTTTGTTTACTTTTAACATATTCATTATTCATATATGCATTTATATATGCATTGTAAATTTCGATCTATTAACGCGAGGCACAAAAATAGCTTCAATTTTGTAAAATCCACTCAAAAACTCAAGTGTCAAATATTTTTCAATATTAACTTTCAATGAAATGGAGCTGAAAATAACCAAGTTCAACGTTCGATATGAGAGATTCGATTAAATGATAACAGGCAGAGGCGTACGCAGGATTCCGTAGGGGGGAAGACAATAACTTAGATTTGATTTAAGACTTGAATGGGGGGCAAGCAATACCATAAACGTACGACACTGATTAAAATGTACATTTCACGAGGAAAGTGAATGTATTTGTTGCTGAGATTTTCACGACTGTCTGGTTTCCGACATCGCGATAACACGCTTTTGGTATACACTTTCGTTCATATAAAGCTATCTCTCATTAAACATTTAGTTGCTTATCTTCACAATAAAATTGGCAGAAATGTCGTTATATAGTACTAGGCGAAGCGATAGGCAACGCTAATGCCAACCCTTGAATAAACCCATTTAAAATGTATTTGGTTTACATTGTTGTTAAATGGGGTTATATTTTTTAGAATGCTCCGCACACGTGATCTTGCCGGAATATTACACAACCAGATTAAAGAAGGTTTATTTACGGTAAATATTGATTTCGAATGATGTATATTAGCCATATTATTATAATCGTTTATATCAGTTAAAACCTTAATTTTATGTTGAAATTAACATCTCCTAAAAAACGATTCTTTTTGTAAAATAGATTTCATTCCCAAAAGTATAGGTGTGAGCCGAAGAAGTAAAGATTTTATTACCGTTTTGTTTAGTAACAAGAATAAGCATTATCTTGAAGCACTTCCAGCTGCCCCTGCTCGTAAGCAACACTTTTAAACTGCAATGGCAGCACTTTCACTTTGTAGGGCAAGTCACGCTTGAAACTTAAAGTCCACATCTTGTTTAGTCCGTAGTAGCTACACAGCGAAAGCCAAAGACAAAGAAACTCGTCAGTTACAGCACTAGAGAGGCATCTCGCGCAGTCCCCTCCACTGTCCAGACTCGGACTCGCACTCGGATCCCCGGATTCAAGAATCGGATTGAAGAACAACAGTCGTGCGGCTCGGCGGAAGGCCGACTGAACCCACTCACGCTACGGCAAGTGGCATGGGACCGGCGGAATGAAACATGTGTGGAACAAGGGGACGCGGACAAGGCTGCTTGGCGTCTGTAATCGCGGCAATCGTTGCCTTAATCTAATAAATTTCTTATCAAAGAGCGTCGTGCCTATAGTATTTCCTATATCTGTGTGCTTGTGCAGTTTACATACTGATATAGCCACTCGCAGTGTCAGTTTGTATTGCTCTACGTACGAGCACCGCGTTGGCGTCTGTCAGCATGCCAACGGTCTGTGACGCTGTATTTATTCTCTCTTTTTGGCAGTGGTCACATTCGGATTCTGATGCAGAGCCTGACATATGTACATATTATATACTACATATATGTATTTATGATTCTATATATATGTACATATATCGCACACCATGTGATTGTCGGTAATTGCTATTCTAGTTACAACAGCAATGCAATCAAATCGGAGCACATGTCAGAGCAGCCTTGATCGTTAATAAATATAATTATATCAGGCGGATAGCTTTCAATACTCAGAGGGATGAAAATTAAAGATCGAACAAACAGAAAAGAAGAATCAATGCTGGAACACTGTAATCTTTTTGTTTATAGTCAGAAAATCTTATCTATCTGTAACCACATTAGTCAATTTATAAGTTTAATTCTATTAAAAATAAGGTAGTCACCCCGCTGCATATAGTTAACAGGTTCACAGAGAAGTATTTCAACCAATTTTATTAACGAACAACTTCTGGCTTTTTAAATCTAAACACATCTAGAAGAATCCGCTTTTTCCTTTTATGGGTTACTTCAAATAATCTATGAATAATGACTAGCTTCTCTAAGCACATAAGTTGGCCAACAGTGCCCAATATAGTGATAAGTAAAAAACTTTCGAAGGCATTCAAGGGGCTCAATAAATTCTTGTAGTCGCCTCATTGTGGGGTAATCTTGTTGCTGTTTTAAGGGGCGATAAGCTTTACGATCTCCTCGGTTTATGCAGGAGACCCGTTTGATGCTGACCTAGGCCAGCAAATTGGGGCTATTTGTCTGATTGCTATATGGCGGGCAGTAAAACATGAATATAAAGTGGGGAAAAAACTCTACGCATTTACTAATATCTCCCATGGTTGATCTGTCGAATACAATATTGTAAATTGTCAATTGACTTGTGGCAGAGCATTTTAATTGATTAAGCCATGCGGTGAAGGCAAAGACAAGTTTGTCACCTTGAGTTTCCTGTTCTCATTCTCACTCGCCTTTAACATCATTTCACTCAAAGTTTGCTTGGTCAAAGGGTTTGCCCTAGCAGGGGAACCCTAAGGACCCAATAGTTCCCTGCTGACAGCCATTGTCCTTCACTACTAAGCAATTCAACTGAGAACTTGGCCTCGAAACCGCTCACACTTTAATATTCTCTGACGTCCTCAAGCTAGCCCAACATCTGCTGTCACTCATCCCCCCTCGCTTTCCGCTTAATTGATAGCCGTAATTGATAGTGGGCCCAGCTAAGCCCCCTTCTGCTGGTGGTTGTTAATTGATTTGCGGTTTTCGCGTTTTGTTTGTGCACGGCTATTGTTTGTTCAATGCAATTGCGGATGCACTTAGCCAACATGCTTTCATGCTCAATTAAATCAAATTCGTGGGACGGGTTCAGGAGTAAGCAGATATCTCCAGTTTACGATTAAAACGTTCTTGGAAAAGGAAAATCGTCATATTACGACCAATGAGATAATTATATTGGCGACAACCCCATTAACTGAAATATGATCACAAATGTTTATTTTCCTGCTGATTTTAAGAAAGTTAAAAGCAAAGAGACAAAGTTTACAGCAATTTTCCTCAACGTTAATAACGTGTACATGTAGGTATATCAATTTTCCTATTATTTTTTTACTGTAACCATGTTTTTTAAATCATAAAGATTACCATATCTCGGGCTACGCGGATATCTCTTGAAAATAAATAGTCTCCTGTTGGTGATGCATCGATTTTATGCGAATGTTTTTGTATTCTATTTGTATTGGATCAAACTAGTATGGACTACTGCAAGCTAGTTTTTTGAGTATTCCAACCTAATTAGAATGATTTTAGGGAATCATTTTTACATAGAAACACACACAATAGTGGCTTACGGAGGGGGTTGAATAAATAATTTTGAAGTATTGTTTTTGCAGTATTTTGTTAACTGGCGTTGCTTTAACTTAGTAAGATAACAAATAATAAATTCAAATCAGTTATTCAGTATTCACAAAATAGTAAATTCGTATAAAATGTGTAAACTTTTAATGAAAGCTAGCGTATGAGGTTGTCCTTGTCCTATACAGTCAAGTCGGGCAATGTTTTAAAAAATATAATTAAGTATATGTATAAGGATCTTGCCTGAGATATTCTTTCTAGTTTTCATAAAAAAGTCATGGCGACATCACTTAAAAACCTGTCAAGAAAGCCACGGCATAGGTTACAAAGGAGGCAAAAGGGTGCACTTAACACATCCAAGTACATATCCTCACATACCAAAGGGTGTTCCTGTGGACAGGCGAAAGTTTAGAGCGTCCTTTTATGTTTTATATTTATCTTTTGCAGCACACAATGGCAGATATAAGCTGCAGCTATCTCAGTTCTTAAAATGTTATCTGGAAATCCAAAATGATAAAATACATGTACATGTGTAATTTTATTCGGAATTAAGTATAGACATAGCCATCACTTTAATATATATTTTGCTGTCGCAGATTTTTTGATACTTTGAAGGAAACCTAGCTAGTGCTTAAGAATAATATACTACGACTGCAGGAAAAGTAGTACCCAGAAAAACAATTTTAACAAGCTATGTATGTATTTTTCGCATTAATCACATTAAATGTGGGTTATAGTGGAATTAAGAGAAAAATACAAACGAACCTCATATTTTGACGCCGTTATTGTGGCTCCTCTGTTGTTTTTGAAAAGGGCAACTCGACATAAAATGGACATTTGGGTATGCGTGTACACAACTTCAAGGCTGAGGGTGGTTTTTATTTTATAATTTTTGCTTTTGACATGGTCTTCCACGGCGAACCAAAAAGGTTGAGTGGAAAACGCTAAGCGAAAAATGCAAATTAGAAATCAACAAATGAACTTCAGAATTGTGGATGGTGCGGTCATATAAATTCATTCTGAATTTAAACAAGTAATGCATTTTAAAGTCAGGTTAATAAATTATTCATTTGAGATTCATAAATTATTGTATATCCCACATTTAATAGAAACTAATTATAACCGCATATATTTGGTGCAATTCAGACTTACTTCTATATCAATTAAATTGTATTTCTATCCATAATTTGTAAATTGGATGTGATGGGAATTATAATTTTTATTCTTAAAGACTCTGGACAGCTTAGCTCATATTAATTAGTAAATTACTTAGCTGCGATGAGATTTCAGCCACCGATGCTAGATAAGTGTCTTCAAGGACCTTTAGGCGGCATGGGGCTGGATGGGGCAAGGTCACCACCGTCGTTCAAGGAGCATATGATGTAATTACGAAAATTTCCCTTTGCTGTAAATTTGCCAAGTGAAATTTAACGTTTAGCGTCACGCAGTCTGTGACTTTTGGATAGGGGAGTAGGGGCGAGGAGGTGTTTATGTGCTTTTGCCAAGTTTTCGGGCGGTCGTTGGAGCTGTTTGTGCGACAGCTGGGTATAAATGAACTTTGGTTGCTCCTAATTGCTCCACTTACGCGTTTTACGATATCGTTTCTTTGTCAGTTGTTTATTTGTTCTCCGCGTCGCTCGCTCGCCGCGCGGCCAATAAACAAAGCAGCGCTGACTAGTTCAATAATCACTGAAGAAGTGGCTTGTGTGCACTTCCTGCAGTTGTGATGCGCGTTGTTGCTCCCTTTGAATTCGAATTTGGACTGACACTCTGCGACTCCCTGCCTAACGTTCCTCATCAGTATGTTTGTGTATCGGAGTTTTGAATTTCAACCGCTCCCTAGGCACTACCCACCACCGCCAGTCATCGGCAATGGTTCTGGTTTTTTCTTTTCTTTGTACGCAGTGGAAATTTACCAGTTGACAATCGCTTAATTCCCTTGCATGTCTTCAATTTGAAGAAATAATTTTAAGATTTTCTTCATTTTATGCAGCCCAACGAATAATAAATCTAAGCCGGTACAAAAAAGAATTATGATGAATGAAGGTAGTGTAGCATGCAACAGCTGCGTGTTAAATAATATTACTAATGCTTTTATAATGAAAAGGTCAGATCCACCAATTCGAATATATGTATAATTTCATGAAAATCGGATAACTATATCCTATAGCTGCCATAGGAACAATAAGGGAAATAAAAGAAAAAATCATATCTTCGTTTTTTCTCAACACATTTTTATCAAATTTGAGATTTGGCAACTAATTATTATTCCAGAATTTAAATGTTTAAATTCTAGAAAGTTTATACAAATTTCGGTGAGCCGAAGTTAGCTTCCTTTCTTGTTTTTTATAAATTTTTGTAAATCTAAATCAGGCTTGAGGACCAGATGTAACGAAAGGAGCATCAGCAGTCAGATAAAACAGGAAAAGAACAACCCCCACAGTCGCATTTATGAGTTAGACTGAGAGTGCGAACGAACAACCTTCAAGTGCGTAGCAAAACGCATGTGATTTGATGGTGCAAACTCGAGAGTAATAGAAAGGTGATAGAGCCAGTGAATGCCAACTAGGATCTAAATCCTTTATTCAATGATAATTATAATTTATATTATTGTACCTTCATCTATTTTCAGTCATGGCAAGATAACATAACTAGCAGAAAATGGCTAGAATATCGGCCTCACACAATAAATAAAACTATTTCGTGGTAAGCGTACCTGAAGGTCAAGACGGAACAATAGGTAAAGGCACTTCCATTCCGATGTAGGTTTCTGGGATGAAATTATTAAAAACCCGTAGAGCTATCCGGCTAATATTAATCAAATTAAAGCCGAGTTTTTAAAGAAAAAGTTAGCAGTAAAAGGTAGAAGGCCGAAAAAATCGTTAGTATTATTCTGATGTATGTAGAATGATCACAATAAAGACAGTGATAAATCGGAGCTCTATGCAAATGTGCATGATTTGCGTAGACCAATTTTGCTAATTAATGAAGCCATTGTGTGCTAATGTGTGAACGGGCAACTAACAAAGCGTCTTTAGAGTAATTATCATTATTAACACAGTTGTGATACAGTTCGCTGAGGCGACATATTGAAACCGGTTATGGGCCGCCATTTGTCGATTTCGATTTCTACTTCGCAATCAGCTGTTGGCCGCTTCTCCGCACTCTGCTGACACACATTATCCGAGAGAACGGATAAACAGAAATAAAAAAAAAACAACAGAAATAATGAATGCACAAAGGTCTTACCGGTTTCATCAGCTGCTACAAAAAGTTTTTTTTTGTTAACAAAAGTTCTATCGTTTTGAGTTGTCAATTGCCGCAGTTTGAGGTCAATGGCTTCTAAGCCAAGAGTGTCTAGTATCTGGGCATGTGGCCATTTCGAAATGCATAAAATCAAGAAATCAAGAGCTCAAGGACGCCGTCACCACGAGAACGGTTTTCGATTACAGTAAATCAAATTTGCAGACCCACAAAAAGAACCGAAAATCGAAGCCAAAAAAGCGTCTGCTAGTCAAATCTGTTTTAGAACATTGCTAAAAATAATCATATAATACAAACAATATGCGTATATGTATATTTTATTTGGAGAGTTTTGGACGGATATGTGATTTAAAGAGTGATTTGTATTGGGTTTTTTTACAACTCTGATAACCATATTTATAAATTGAATCTGTTAAAAATTAGGTTATTCGAATTTCCGGTGACTTCTTTTACACATTTTGAGATTACTAACTGAACTCAAAAGGCAACTTTTTCTCTTTGTGCACTATAGTTGCTTATGGCGGTGAAGCACCCATTTCATGGAGGTGGGTGGTGGTGCCGAAGACAATAGCGATAAAAGCCAAACGACTGTAGCAGCAAAATGGCGGCACGTGTGTGACAAGGGAACAAGCCGCCCGAAACTGTGCTAGAGCCAGTGTGGTTCACCAGCATCTCATCTTTCGTTCGTCCTTCAGAACCCCTCACTCAACCCACAACTGACGTCGCAAGAACTGGAACACAGAAATCCCCTTTGATGACATGCCGCGAACGCCACTGAATGTATTTATTTTGTTTTATCAAGACGACTGGCAAGTACCCTATCTACATACATATGTATGTTGTACATATATACATATATATGCACACATTGGAGTTGTCTTTGTTGGTATTATCTGGCTGTGTTGAGTCACATTGAAAACTACGTAATGCCAACTGCATAAGTGCCAATCACTTTCAGCTTTAAAAAAAACGCACGGCGTCAATAATTTAAATAAGTTAAAAGCAGCAGTCGTGCCAAAAATGCCAACCTATAAATAGGTTCGCACTCGATCATAGTCGAGGAAAACAGCGAAAATAAATTAAAAATCGTCAACTCATGGCTGCTCGAAATAAAAGCCAAAACAAACAATAATTTTTTACACACACATGCACTAGTTCTGGGTCTTGGGAATGTGTATTTAGATTGGAAATTACGCATTCCTGCAGGGAAAATATATACATACACTATTTTTAAACATATATGTTTGGTCTCCCACCTGATATCTCTGCAGTTATTATTTCCAGTTAATGCCAGTTGATATTGGGCTAAATTACAACCATTGCTGGATCTTGGTCCTTTGTCATGGCAGCAGCTTACATTGTATGCTGAATTATAAAATGATTTTAGTTGTTGGGCAGACGAGTCTCCGTCTCGAAATAAACCGAACGTTTAGGGCCTTCTCTGATGTGCCTTTTTTCTGGTTACGCTTTCCGTCGATTGTGTTTGTTATCCGTTTTGCCTAATGAAAATTTGCCGCCCTTGCACAGTGGAATGCACTGAGTGCAGCACGCGTCGAAATCAGCTGTGCGCTTGAATTTTAATCCGTCTGTCGCCCTAAAACGACTCTTCGGTGGTGGGAGTGTTTCTTGCGGGTTTTTTGGTTGCACAACCCTCCGTGTTTCGCTTCAAGTTAATCTTCCGATTATGACCGCTTCGTCACCCACTGTGCGGGAGTTTCGATTTTTTACAGCACCCAATTTTGGGGGAGCGGCGGCGTAAACAAATGCACAGCGACTTTAGGATGCAAAAAACACAGAATATGTGTGTACCAAAAGCACACTGGAAACGAAAAATGACCCTAAACTCCAGTAATGATGCACGCGTATTCTCTTAGTTGATTACTTAACAGACGACAATTTCGGCGTCCAAAGCTCTTTAAAAATACAGAAAAAGACCGTCCGCACTCCAATTGGAAAATCATCTGACCGTTGTAGGGTTTTTGATGGTTCTCCTGTTATCGATATCTTAGAAACATTTATATCGTGATGGTCAGTCGATATTTTCTGCATCGATAGGATCCAATACAAATTACTTTAATTTAATTTACCTATTTTTAAATTGTTTTTTATTTTATTTTCTTAGCTTGGCCCGAAATATTCTATCACCAACACAAATATTCTTGATACTTTAATATATTCAATTATATCGATACATCGATGTTTAAGACACGTAGTTTATCTACCGTTCCTTTTGAATACACCGCGTAAAAGCCTTTTTAAAAAAATTTTCAGAAAGCCTCGATCTAGAATAATTTCTAGAATAATAAAGAATTACCAAATCTCTAATTTGGTGAAATGATATTGAAAACTAAGAATGTTATAATTTGTTTTTTAAAAGTTTTCATATCATATTGCAGCTATGTACAAGTGCAGATACAGATATTTGGTAGTTTGCGATGGCATTATGGGTTCAGTCCAATGTGATTAAGTTGCCGGTCGGTAGGGGACTCTTATTATCTTGGCTCGCATCCATCTTTTTGCTCTTGCGATCGCTTGAATCGATTTATGTATCTTGGAAACTGCACAGTTTATGCACTTTAAAAATACTTTCATGGTGAAAGCTTACACATATGCATTGGGTAGAACGAGTTATCATAATAATTATATTTTATTTTTATCTTGTCTTTAAAAATAAATCAAACGTTTTCGAGTCGCTCTTGGCCACATTCCGCACAAAGTAAAAGTTATTGCCCTCCACTAATGTCTTGGGCGATGTATACAAATCTTTTTGCGGGTCGTACTGAGCCCGGCCCAGCAACTTGAGGAACTCGTGGCGCTCCCTAAGGCGAAACTCCCGCGATGCCAGCAGTTCGGGGAACTGAATGATCTGGGCATGCGACAAGCCCATGTCCTGGTGAATGTAGCTAAACCGCTCGATGAGAATGTCGGAAGCTGTAATTGTTTAATAGTGATTATTTCAACTATAATAATATAAGGTATAAAAGCTTACGAATCATCATTAATCGCGGCTTGCGAACAATAAGAGCACTTAGCTCCTTGGCATTGAATCCCATTTCCTCCTTTAGAGTAAACACGGACTTGCGCAGGTGCTCCATGTTGTAGGTGATCACATTGGGTTCCTTGGTGGCTAGCAACCGCAGGTCGTGGCCACTCAGACGGAACTCCTTTTGGAAATAGCCAAGTCGACGGTCTACACGCTTCGTGGAGAACATTAACCAGTAAGGATTTTGCGTAAGGATCCTTTGCCTGGCTTCTGCCGAGAAGTGTTTGCTTTTCAGGTACTCCACACGTGTCTGCAGGTCATCCAGATCTTCCTTGAAGAGCAGAGGATTCTTCGTGAACATCCTGCCAAAGTCATCGGCTGAAACGCCCTGGTCCGTCAGAAAGGAGATGTAGGGCTTGACGTTCTTCTCGAAGTCCAGCCGCAGGACAAATTCGCCCAAGCCTTTCCTCCGCTCTATGCTGTGCAGATTTACGCCGAGTTTGACAAACTGCTGTAGCGTGGAGGAGCTATTCACGTACGCCGCCAAATTGAAGGATGGCACATGGGCCTCCCGATTCCCGAAATCTTGTAATTCATAACTTTTCCGCGCCGCAGTCTGTGCTACCGGTTCCTTGTCATCTTGTTTGGCGGATATATCAGTTGGCTGGAGCACATCAATCTCGCTTGGGGCGCTTCGTTGTCCGCGTAAATATCGTAGTTGTGAGAAAATCGCCGAGAGTTTTGTTGAATTTTGTGAATTTCCAAGAATCTTACGTATTGACAACATGCTGGCAGTATGACCAGACCAGTACAGAAAAAAATGTTAATTTACATAACAGCCTCCTGTAAAGAAAAAAAAATGTTAAGTCGCAAACTTTCTGGCAACACCGTTCTGCTGGCCTAAAAGGTTTGCTAGTCTGGTCCGATTCGGAAATTTAAATTGAGCAATTCGTTTATCCTTACTTTTTTATGATATTTATGTTTTCTGCCACGACTTTATGAAAGGCTTTCATACCAATCTTTGGATTTTCTATTTAAAAATTATATAATAAGAACATAATTTTTAATTTATTTACTAATTCTGTTCTGTATTTAATTTGTTTGAATAAATGAATAAATAATGATAACTAAATAACTATGTATGATTTTCCTTGCGTTTTTTCGTATATTTTTCGTCACGGAATCCATAAATTTTGATCCTGTATTGGGCTTTGGCGAAGGAAAAAGGGAATTGGAGTTAATTATTATAACTAGATTTGTGTAAATTTTAATTTGCTTTAATTAAATATTAGTAAATAAATATTAAATATTCTAAAGATCTTCATAATTTTATGACATATGTAGATTCTTTTTACATTTTTTTATACATTTTCCCGTCACTACCTGATAAATAGATTTTGTATCTGTCTTACGTTTTAGTGTAGATATCTAAAAATATAAATAAAAATGTCTTATTTTTTAAGGACTTTAAATAAACTAAGAAAAGAAATAAATTCTTGAATTTACCGGCTTGCTACTGGTTGGAGGGACTTGCACCTGGTCCTTGGCACTCTCCATCTGCCCCAGGCGAAGCCTCCAGCGCTCGCGCAGATCCTTGGCCTTCCTGCTGATGAAGGCGGAACTTGGCGGGATCGTACTCCTTCGTGACGAAGACTCTGAGAAGGGCCAGCCTATTCTTCTTCTCTTGGCACATTTTGCCTAATCCTTGCAAGTGTTTGGCCAACCTTTTGGATTTCGGATTCCTGCAGAGACATCAGATTCAGGCTGTACTTGACCATGAGTTTGCGTGCCTGAATATGATCCTTGATCGCCAGTTCCTTGATGGTCAGACGCATTACAGTATATGTCTCTATGCGGTGAGCGCCCCACAACCGGTCAATTCTTGAGGTTGTATCTTTCATGCGACGGGACATTTCAGGCAGATGGAATTCCAGGCAAATAAACCGGGTAGTATTCGGTTGCTGGTATAGGAAAATATGTTTTTTTAGTTGTTTAGTTGTTTCGAACGAAATATGTGGTCTATAATATGGAGGCATATTGCCCGATAGAGAGGTGCTGCCAATAGGCTCGGTGTCAATGCAATCCTCTTCCGATTGTTCTCCACGCAGAGTGGAGGCAAAAGAACCCTTGATGGCCGCCCAGCATTGAAATCTCCAAATCACCTACGTCGAAGTTGTCGACGAGAAACGAGGTCATTGGGTTTGAGTGGTCGTAATTATCGTAGCTCAGAACCACCTGAGTGCCAGGCGGAGTCATTTTGCCATTTGCCATAGGCTGCAAGAGATTTGCTTTCCTTCAACGTGCAAATAAAAATAAGAAAAATTGGCCAAAGGTTTGCAAATTATGCTTAAAGTCGGCTTAGAAGGTTTCACAAGATGGCGTAGAAGTAGTTCCTAATATGAATATTTCAAACAATAATGCAGCGGCTCCCAAATCAGCTATGGTATATCACATACAATTCATACAATAATACGAATGCTTTTAGACACTGATAGTGGAACAAAATTTATATACAGATATAAGGTGGAAATCTTCAAAAATGGATCCACCTACAACTTCAATGATGTATTGTATATTGTATATTGTAAAAGGAGATACAGAATCAGACTAATAACATTATAGCGATTTTTTAAGACTAATGTTATATTAACTCAGCTTCTGAAGTGAAATAGGGTTTAAGCATTAGTTAAAAAGGTGAAGAAGTCAGCAGTAACACTAAATTGGCATTGAAGAGATCCTAATCAGTATCTTTAAAGCTAATCATTATAAGTGTAGGTAGGTATAGAACATTAATTAAGTTTATATTTAAAAATAAAAATATATAAAATATAATGAACTGTTTTTAAATCACTAAATTTAAATATTTTCTGATTAATAACGCAAACAGATCAAAATATCTAAAAATGTAATTCATTTCGAACCCAGTTGGTTAAATTAGTGGCAGTATACAAATTCTATATATATAAAGCTGATCTCGATCGGAAGAGAGCTCCCTCTCTCTCTCTCAAAACTCGTCAATCCGGTTTTGTTGCCCGCCAGAAGAGCGGCAGATAGCCAGATCGAGAGCGAATCGGTTGTACTATATATATACAAACAATCTGCTCAACGTGTGTTTCATTTTCATTCTTCGATCGCCTTTAACACGATTTGGATATTCCGCGTGTGGTTGTGCCTAAAAACCTGCTGCAAATTTATTTGTGATAGTGCAACAACTATAAAGGCAAGTAATTTGTTTTAATAGTTAGGCAAAGTAAAGTATAATTTTAAATCTTTTCCAGCTATTTTAATAATAAATAAGGAGATAGAGAGAGAGAGTGTAACACCCACCTCAAAAAGAGAGTAACCCCTCGTGGAGAGAGTGAGCGACCTTTAAGAGAACCAGTGGACATGTACTCTGACGTAAGTACTCGATCTACAGTAGGTAACACGTATAGTGGCTCACAGAGTATTTGATTACAAAAATAATTCAAAATATAGTAGGGCATTAGGTTAGCCATTTTTTTGTTGCTCTTTTGCTTTTATTTTTATTTTTAAATCGACAATTATATTTATATTTAATAATAAAAACAAATATATAATTCCAGAATGAGGATGACAATCAGAGCGATGGTGCTGGGGGAATGCAGCGGATCCGAAACGTCTTGACTCTGGAGGAGCGTGTGGCCGCCATTCGGCAGTATGACATTGTGCCCATGTACAGCAAGATCGCGCGCAACTTCAACTGCAGCTGGGAGCAAATCAAGAGCGTGGTGGCCAACCGCCAGGCCATCCTGGCATTCCACGAGGCCACCAATATTCTGAGCAACCAGGCCACCAAGGACGGCGAACTGCGTCGGCGGAAGCTGAACTTTTTGGGCCACTGCCTGTACGAGTATATCCAGAGGGCGCAGTTCCATCTGAACAGCGATGTCAACGAGGAGCTGATCCGTAACCGGGCCATCGAGTTCCGCGACCTGATGCGCATCGATGGCTTTACGCCGAACAAGCCCTGGATTAATCACTTCAAGGCCGCCTACAATATAACTCTATCGAATCGCCAGATTACCATCACGCGAAGACCCCCAAGATCGATGGATTTAAAGGACATCATGTCATACTGTGGACGACACACCTCCATGGCCTGCAATTTGCTGCCCAGAACTCCGGAGTCTACTTCGCCAACAAGCAAGGATCAAAGGGCCATCGAACGACCTCTTTATCGCGCCAAGACACTGATGAACACTTCTTGCCAGAATCAAGCCACCTCGGATGAGGTTCATTTGCGACGAAAGCGTAAGATTATCTTCCTGGAAAAGTGCCTCTACGAGTACATCAAGCGCTCGCAGGTGCATCACAAGGGGCCCCTCGACATGGACAATCTGCGATCCGTGGCCATTAGTTTGAGTTACATCTTAAAGATCGATAGCTTCTTCCCCGACAAGACCTGGTTCAATCATTTCAAGAACCACTACAACTTTACCTTTTCGGTGGGCGTTCCTGTGACCCCTCGCCGAGTTCCCCTCTCCTTGGACTTGCGCGATATCGTCAGCTATTGCAGCCGGCACGAACAAAAGATAACCCTGGCCCTCAAGAACGAAATGGATGCAAAACAACCGTCAACTCCCACCGAAAGCTTAAAGCCCGATGACGAAGACGATGAGGACTGTGTGGCCATAGAAACTCCTACTGAATTGATAGAAATCAAAGATGAAGATGAGGATGACGATGAAGATAATAGGAGTGCCTCGGTTAAAACACCAATTAAACGAAAGATGGATGATAATTCCAAACATTGTTCCTTGAAGATTGTAAAGATACACCACTCCCTACAACCTAATGATTCCGTGGAAGCGAAAGTTCAGGAAACTCCACCTGCTCCCAGTCCCGACTTAAAGGCCAGCAACGAGACACAGCTGCCAAGCTGTGTGGAGAGCTACAAGGATGCTCTGCGTCTGCTGAAGCCCCTCGAGGACTTTGCTCTGATGGAGGAGAACTATCGCGCCATTGGCCTGCTCACCCAGCTGGAGAAGATCTTTGAGACAGGCAAAAAGGCTGCCGAAATGGGGTCTTCTGCTAAATAAGTGTCTAACCAAAAAATATTTGTTTTGGAACTATGCTTACAGAAAATTGTACTGTATACTTCAGGCTAGTTCTTATATTTATGTACGTACATTAAAGTATATAAATCTAGCATTTCTATGCGTTTTTAAATGTATATAGATATATAAATAAGTAAATTTCCTAATAATTTTAAATTAAATTATAGAATTATGAGCAAAATCTAATAATATAAACATAAATAATTATTAATTGTTCAAGATATATTAAGATTACTGTAAAAAATTCGGATAGTCGTTATTTTTCTCGTTTTCTAAATAATTAACTAAACTATTATTTAATTTCAAAGTTAGTGTTGAAGATACAAATTTGTAGTTTAACCTGTGAAAGTCATTGCTGATTTTGGGTGAGATTTATTGGCACAAAAACGCTCTTCACTCTCTTATCAGGCACTATAAGCTCTCGATCCATCTAAAAACAAAACTACATCGAAAGATATATTTATACATGTTCGGTAAGAGATCGGAAGAGCATTGTAGCTCTCTCATAACACTCTTTTGCAACTCGTCAATCCGGTTTTACTGAGTGACCGTTTAGGAGAGAGAGGATATACATATGTACATATATAATATGTGCATAGTTTTCGACCGTCACTTCGTTTGGAACCAATTGTTTGCTTCGATTATGTGCCTAAAAACCTGCTGCTTATTTTTATGAGCTAATTCTAAGCTCCTAATACTGCAACAATAAAAGCAAATTATAGAATAATTTGCAACTCAGAGACATTTTTATCTCATGGAGAGAGTTTCCACACAATAAGAGAGGAAAAACTTCCGTGGAAGCAGAGCTTGAGATGTGAGGACATGAGTGAGCTGAAAAGTTTTTACATATGTACATAATTATTGAATTCAAGTATATCTTAATATATGTACATATATGTTTAACTTCATTTTAAACTTAAAACTTGTAGCTGTACAAAATTAGTGGGAAGAAGATAAAAATAAAAATATACACCCTTGGCACAAAAGGAGTCTGCCGACGACATAAGGAAAAGGTAAATATAATTAATACGAGTGCTGATATTCTTTTCGGAGTATCCGGCAAGCGGAGAAGAGGAAGCGCCAGAGAGCTGAAAGCTACAGGCGCTGCAGAGTTTGGAAAAGGAATCCTTCCAATCCCAAAACGATTGAAGTGCTCTTAGAGAAGCGAGAGAGTGTAGAAGAGAGAGAAAAAAAGAGAGATCGATTATATTTTTAAAAGAACAAACAAGAGGCTTTTGTCCAAGAAATACAAACAGACAGTTATAAACGTAATGTTCCACTAAAAATTAAAGAAATTATCCTGTCTTCTCCCTCGGAAATAGTATGCCTTACCTGAAATTATTAAATTTTTCAACAAAATTTAGTAATACTATTATCATATTTATTTATTGTATACATTCGAATGTTATGTTTTTTTTAGAATTTTGAGGAGATTTCGAGGACTTTGTTCAGGAATCAGAATACCAGAGTATAGAATACAAAAGTGGCAGTGATTGCATTCGCATGAGGTTAATATAACAAAGAAGAAAATGTTGATATATCAATAATGTACATATGGGAAAACAGTTTTATTTTTGCTATGCTTTGCGACGTTTCAATGGTTATTTTATTATTATTATTATTTGTTTTTTATCATAGTGATAGCGTTCCTACATCCAAAGAGTTTGCCAAACGGTACAGATTTTGTAAAACAATAATGAAGTCTGCCAAACCTCCACCCCAAACGTCACCCCAAACACACGAAAAATTCTGGAACATGCTGCCAAGATAATAGATAAAAGCTTCCAAAATGGTAAGCCATAATCTATGAAGAACCATTAAATTGATTTATTAAATGTGTTTGTTTTTCCAGAAATCTAATGAGAAAGAGTAAATTGCCAAAAAATCAATGATGATGGAAATAAAAAGGAAAAGCGTCCCAAATCAGTTGCAGAAAAATGTAGAGATTACAAGTAGCGTAAAAGACGTCTGATAATGACAGCAGTTGAAGGTATAACAATAAGGCAGATGAAATTTGGAAGTCTTCGAGATAAAATTACTTCAGAATTGGTATTTTGTATTTGTTAAAAGAAATATTTGAATATTGAAATTAACCTTAAATTCCAGAAGGAAGATAGAACCCATACCAACGCGAATAATACAAAAATTCCACTTCGATCCGTTCTAACGCTAGATGAGCGCGTGGCTGTCATCCATCAGTTCCACAACGTACCAGATAGTTTGCTGGGTTTAATGATCAACGAAGAAGGAGATGACGTCACAAACACTTGAGTACTCGAGTATCGCGAAGATACTTGGGTGATTGTGACGTCATCAATGTGTGTTTTTGCCACAACCTTTTTTTCTTTGGGTGTTTGTGGATACTTTTCGCCTGCGCTTTGGTAATTGTGCGATCGGCACCCGAAGACCCGCAGTACCGTATTGATTGGGTGTGCCTCACACCGAGTGCTTGCAGCACACAAATCATTTGAGTGTTGCCTTTTTCTTTTACTAATTTTCCGAGTGGTGAGTGGCACTTGCACTTGAAATTTTTTGGGTATGATTCGAGTGCCAAAAAAGGGTACTCGTGCAGTTCTCTGCAACGTACCCATGCACTATAGGAAATTTGACCACTTTTGCTTGCAAAAAGTCATTTTTTAAAAGTTGGCCGATTGAAGTAATTTTAGGTGCAATGGGTTCACAATTGATCATTGATTAATGTTGCATATCAGAATTTTCGATAAATGGCGCCACTTAAAAACATCAGCTGATCAAACACAGCTTTTGGAAATGCAGCTATCGAAAATGCGCATATTGGCGTTTTTAATGTAATTTTGCAATAGTTAAAAATCAAATTTTAAAGAATATCATTGTTCTACTTTTCAAAGTTGAAGAAATCTCGTTTTGTCCCCTTTATATATTAAAAGTGTAAATAACCTAAAAAAAATGCATGCAAAATGATGGTGCCTCATTTTTGAAAACCTATATAGAGTGAGTCCAGCAGAGTCCATCGAAATTTCCGTGAAATTTTAATTTTTAGAACATAACCTCAGTGTGAAAAATGCCGAGTTGTTCGGCAAATGGCGCGAGGCAGTTGGCAGTTTTTTATTTTTAATTAATAAAAGCAAGGCGTGCCACGCCCACTGTTATTAAAAATATATCAAATAATTATTAAAAAACCCTTGTTTTATATTAAAAAAGTATTTTAAACATATTTGGATAATGAAAAAAAAATAAAAAAAATAAGGGGGCGGTGCAACACCCACCTTTTTCTAATTTCAATAGATAATGGTTGTCCTAACCCAATGCAAAAAAATCCGATTCGAATTATCTTGCTCCGTTCTTGAGATATTAATTTTGGCAAGCAAAAGTGGTCAAATTTCCTATAGTGCCATGTAAGTACGACCAGATCGCTCGCAACTTCAGCTAATGCGAGCAACAGATCATGAACGTGGTGGCCAACTGTAAGGCGATTCTGGAGTTCAACAAGACCACCATTATCCTGAGCAAAAAGGTCAACGAAGATAGCGAACTGCGCAGGCGCAAGCTGAAGCTATTTGGCTACTGTCTGCACGAAAATATACAGAGGGCTAAGTACCATCTCATCGAAGACGTCAACGAAGAGGGGAACCTACAGCGGGCCATCGAATTCCGCGAACTTACGACAAGCGATGACTTTACGCCAAATAAGAGCTGAATTAATTAATTTATCGCCGCCTACGACGTAAAATCATCGAATTGCCAGGATCATATTGTACAAAGACCGCGTATGGTTTTGTACTTAAAAAACATCATGTCCCACTGCGTTCGACAGTCGGTATACAAACTTCGGAGAGCCGAAGTTAATTCTTTAAGTTGTCATAGTCATGAAAAATAAGTAAAATTAAAATGGGTCAGGAAAAATGTTTCTTTTTTCCTAATAATAAAAAGTGATAAAATAAAAATTGCTTTGCACTTTTATTAATCAGTAAAAAAAAAATTGGACAATTGTAGAAACACCAAGCAAGTATAAAATTTTCAAAGTATAAAATATTCCTGTGTAATATTGTTTCCAACGGCTGAAAATAAAGTGGTAAAATGTAGGTTATAAACAAAGTTAGTATTTCATAACAAAAACGGCTGTCAACAACCTGGCTTTGAGTATGAATAGGCGGCAAATTAATTTCGTGGTTTAGATTTAATTCTCCTCCTCTGCGGCGTTTGGGGGGGAAAATCCCTCCTGAAAAGAAAAATAAAAGGATAAGGCGATTGTCAAACAGAAATGCTAAACGTAAGGAAGTGACCTACATCAGTTGCATACAAAATGCGTAAAATATGCTGAATAATAGGCATTCCTTCGATCTCCTCAGATTCTTGGCAGCTGAAAACGGAAGTATTATGTTAATTCGATCAGGTCTCGGACTAGTCCAGGACTAGAGCAAGGGAACTTACAGAACCTCAATGTCGCGCAATTTAGAAAAGTAGAAATCACGTTCCCTTCGCAGTTCCACATTAATCGTTAAGAGGTCAGGCGAATTATTGCCCCCTCCATGAGCCGTCCCTTCAAGTGGCTGATCTCCGTCGTTCGTCCTGGCGCCTACTTGAATAAAGAAACGAGTGGGCATCAGTATGTACATACAATCTATACTGATACTTTTTGTGATTTGCTTATGATTATGAATACACTGAAGGTGCATTGCATTAAAATAATAGGTTATGTATTGGGATAAATAGCTTGTGAATTTATATCAAAATGACGTACTGGGCCTTTCTGAAGATGTTCCTGTCTGCCGTGCATATGTCAATGCAACACGCCGGTTGCTGCTGGCCCCAACGGAAGCAAAGGTCATAGGGGCACCTTCACGGGCCGCGCTGGCATCGTATTCCCTGCCATTGTAATTGGCATCGAAGAATTTTTTGAACCATTGTAGAAATTCCAAATTGTCTTGAAAACGACCTTTGATCAGCTTGTCAATGGGTATGATCTAGAAGTGTAAGTATAGACACAGGAAATATAATGGAAACAACATAAAAGTACATGTGAGTCGAACAAGAAATTAAGCTAATTTGGAAAGTTTTCGAATTACCGAGTATAAACAATTAGCGTATTACCTTATCTATAGACATCTTTTTAAAGCCCGCCTGCAATATCTTAAAGTTCTGAATGTACTCGTGCTCAAGATTTGTTCGGAATTTGACACGCTTTAGGGGCACCGAATTGGGAAACATCATGTCCATGAACTGGCAGTATGCGGCACCTAACGATGAAAGTCCGTTCCAATGGCAGCACTTTCAAGACATATTACGGACACACTTACCCGTGCAGAGCTCCTCGATCTGACTGCAGGCAATCGTTAACCCATGCCATCATCTCATGACGCGAGAGATTCTCTGTAGTCACATTGGTGGAGTAAACATTGACAGACATAATGAAGGATTGCATTTTGGTTTTTTTATTTGCCACTGAAGGAATTAAACAAATAAAACAATTTTATAAAGTTCGACGGGTCCCCCAACTTCCCGAATCCAGGACGAACTACTTACCAATCACGATGAAGTTTTCTTACCAGCTCTAATAATCAGGTTTCGTAATAAAAACATTTTTTAAGCTGTTCTCTTGCTAAAACTCGGAAAACTAAATAATAATAAAAAAAAGATACGCATCAAAAATCAAATTTTCTGTTTTCGTTCATTTCCTTCTAGTGTTTGGCTAAAATATTTGAGTTTTGAGTGAATTTCTAATTGGGGCCTACTTTTCTGTATTTTGTCAGACAGCCAAATGTAAAGTAATTTAATCGGAATCACCTAAAATACATATAGTACATCTTATCAGCATCAGCCAAGTCGGTTAAGCCATGTCCGTTTATCCGTCAAGTCAATGTGAAACAATATATAGTAGATACAATAACAAATCAAGCCACCAAAGTTGGTAACAACTTTACATCAAGCTTGACTTAAAATTTGACCAAGCTAACTTCCGCCCTCACAAATCACAAAAAGTAATGATCATAAATTTTACAAATTTAAATTGATGTTAGATAATGCGACCAGTGCAGAGGTACTCGGAAAGATTGGATAAAAAAATTCGACGACAAATAGGAAGTTATCACACAAATTAGTTATTTTTCTCTCGCTAACTTTTTGGCTCCATGGCGCCTTGATTTTCGGATATTCCGAAAATAAACTGCCATCTACTCAATTTAATCAAAGCCCAGCCTAAAACAAGTGTAATATAGACTTCATTTAAGTTTTAAACAATAACGTACACTTATTTGTCTTTATTCTACAGCAACAAACTAACGCATTTGAGGTAAAAATGCATTTATTTTTAAAATAAAAGGGTATGTGAAGCGGATTTTAATTTAACTGTAACTTTAATTTTATCTAGTAAACTTTAAATTGTATTAAATTTATTGGTTTTGATAAGTATTTGTGCACCATCCACTCATAAATCAATCTACAAATGATCTACATATGTGTACATTTGATTTTAGGGGTATAGCAATTGCTTTAAACTGTTTGCTACATATTCCTAATTAATATTATTTTAAACGGCAGCATAGTGCTAAAATATAGTGTATAGACAAAGTTAGATTTCATAACAACGGCTTTTATTATGTTGGCTTTGTATATGAATAGGCGGCAATTTAATTTCGTGGTTTGTTTTTAGGCTTTCTTTTCATTCTCCTCCTGCTGCGGCATTGTGGCGTTCGGGGCGGAAAGTCCAACCTTAAATGGACAATTAAAAGATAAGTCAATCGGCTAACACAAAGGCTAAATGGAAGGAAATGACGTACATCGGTCAAATACAAAACTTCTAAAATGCGCTGTATAAATGGTAACTTTTGAATCTCTTCTTCAGATTGAAGACAGCTGGGAAGGAGAGGATTCGAAGATTGATTAGATCAGGTGTCCAGACCGGTCCAGGGCTAAGGCCTGGACACCAACTTACATAATCTCAATGTCGCGCAATTTGGAAACGTAGAAGTCGCGCTCCTTCCGCAGTTTTACAACACTCGACAACTGGTCAGGTGTATCGACGCCACCTCCATGGACCATCTCTTCTAACGGTTTCAGTGGGCACAAACTTAAGTACGCAATCGACCTCTTATATTCTCATGATATCTGTTGGTGAATACACGGAAAGAGCATAGAATTCGATAACAGATTTGGGAATTTGTTCGTGGAATTTGTTTGTTGTGAAACTAAAAAAAAATAATAGCTGATGTATGGAAATAAATTTCTTGCAAATTGTCAACAAAATTAAATTTTGTTTTGGAACAACCTTTGAGCAGTTTGTCATTGAATTAAGTCTAAAAGAAAAAGGTTATGCATAGATACGTAAGAAAAAAATTGTTATGGTACAAACAAAACATAAAAGTACATAACTTCGGGCAGGCAATGTTTGAATACCCTTGCAATAAGCAATTGTACCCTACCGTCCCTTTGGCAATTATATGGTCGTATGTTTATACCCTTGCAGGGTATTATAATTTCAGTCAGAAGATTTCAACGCAGTGTTGGAGGCATCTCCGACCCTATAAAGTATATACATATATTCTTGATCAGGATCAACAGCCGAGTCGATTTAGCCACGTCCGTCAGTCCGTTTCTACGCAAACTAGTCGCTAAGTTTTAAAGCCATCTAAATGAAACTTTGCAGTCTAAGTCTTCTATATACTCTCACTCGAACATATGTCGGAACAAGGCGGATCGGACGACTATATCATATAGCTGCCATAGGTACAATCGGCAAATTTTTAGAAAAAAAATTACAACTTTGTTAGTTTTCAACATATTTTCATCAAAGTTGAGATTTAAGGGGCCCATCCACAGTAGAATATGTTGGCCGAGCATGTTGAGCTCGACGAAATTTTCATCGTTAGTGGTAGTGCTCGCGTACAAATTTTGTGTTTGCCGAGCCGCTCGAACGAAATAGAAATCATTCTATTTTCCTTGTGTTGGCAGCAACATGCTCGACAATGGATGGCAGCGCTCGCACGAACATCATTTTGGAAAACGTTTGTAGCGACAACACGTAGTAGCGCAGCTTTACAATGTCAAAGGAATTGATGCAAGATTTTATTTATTGCTTGCAAAATGAGCCATCTTTGTGGCACGCAAAAAGTGATAAATATATGAATAACAAGTAAGAAAGCTACAGTCGAGTGAGCTCGACTGTGAGATACCCGCTACCCATAATAAATAGTTAATACATTTTTGAACGGCTAATAATTATTACCAAATATTAAAATTGCTTCTCGAATTCTTGTAAGATTCTTTTCCGATTCCAATCAAGAACCAAATGAGGCATGCTGCAGCGGCCGTTTGTGGCCATACAAAATTATTTCTTTAATAACTTCGCAACCAAATTTTCAGGAATCACACAGACTATAGTTCTTAATGTACATTCCAAAAATCGTGACTCTAGCTGAAAATTATGAAAATTATACGCTTTTTGATGATTTGCGGGGGCGGAAGCGGGGGTGGTAAAAATTTGAAACAAACTTGATATGCGTGCAAGCATAACAAATACTGTCGAAAAAAAATTAGAGCTCTATATCTTATAGTCTCCGAGATCCAGTGTTTCATACGGACAGACGGACAGACAGACAGACAGACAGACAGACAGACAGACAGACAGACAGACAGACAGACGGACAGACAGACAGACGGACATGGCTAGATCGTCTCGGCTGTTGATGCTGATCAAGAATATATATACTTTATAGGGTCGGAAAGCCTCCTTGTACCTGTTACATACATTTCCTGCCGGCACAAAGTTATAATACCCTTCTACCCAAGCAAACATTAATTGCCAAAAGTGCAATCACAGCGGCGCTATCAATTTCCGTCGCCATGTTGACTGCTCAAAGATTTGCCGGCAACTGATGTTTGCAAGCATGTTGGCATTAGTTGGTGGACAAACAAATTTAAGCTCGACGAGCGGCTCGGCCAACATATTCTACTGTGGATGGGCCCCTTTAGCCGTTTTTTTATTATTCCCGAATTTCGGGTTTAATTTCATGAAAATCGGCTTCTCTACCATACTTAAATGCCTACAACCGGTGTCAAATATATTTAACTAAACAGTCTCTGCCAGGTTATGGGTCGGGTGACTCCTCCCTTACTCCTCCTGAAATAAATAAATTTTTTATTATTTTAAATTTATTTCAATTGTTTTTTATTAGAATATTCTTGTAATTTTTTTAGGGCAGAAATATTAATTAATTTAAATATGTTGTATTATTATATTTCATAACAATCAACGGCTGTGGAAAACCTGACTTAAGTGTTATAGGCAGCTAAATCATGTATCCCATAGAAACAATCGGCAAATTTTTAGAAAAAAAATTATAACCTTGTCAGTTTTCAACATATTTCATCAAAGTTGAGATTTAGCCGTTTTTTATTATTCCCGAATTTCGGTTTTAATTTCATGAAAATCGGCTTCTCTACCACCCTTAAATGCCTTAAACCACTTGTAGACTTGAGTTTTTAATAGAATAGATTAAGATCCAAATGTTGGTAAATAAAGATTTTAAATGTATTTCAATTGCTTAGAGTGTTTGACTTATAGAATATTCTTGTGTAATAGTGTTTTAAGCGGCAGCAAAGTAGTTAAATGTAGTGTATAGACAAAGTTAGAATTATTAATATTTCATAACAACAACGGCTGTCAACAACCTGGCTTTGAGTATGAATAGGCAAATTAATTTCGTGGTTTGTGTTCCGGTTTACATTTAATTCTCCTCCTCTGTGGCGTCAGGGGGGGAAAATCCCTCCTGAAACGAAAAATAAAAGGATAAGACGATTGTCAAACAGAAATGCTAAACGTAAGAAAGTGACCTACATCAGTTGCATACAAAATGCGTAAAATGTTTTGAATAATCGGAATCCTTTCAGTCTCCTCAGATTCTTGGCAGCTAAGAGGGGTTAATTAGATCAGGTCTCGGATTAGTCCAGGACTAGAGCATGGAAACTTACAGAACCTCAACATCGCGCAATTTAGAAAAGTAGAAGTCGCGCTCCTTCCGCAGCTCTTCAATACTTGCCAAGAGATCAGGCGCATTATCGCCACCACCACGGGCCGTTCCTTCAAGTGGCTTATCTGTGACATTGGAGTCGGCGTCGTTTGGGCTTGAAGTCGTCCTAGAGTCTACTTGAATAAAGAAAAAAGAGATAGTATGCACTATATAAATACTATGCACATGTAAAGTACAATAATAGAACTCGACATATTAACTTTTAGTTATTCGTTTACAAAGGTGCATTGAGTTCGTCTGTTTTGTTATAAAACCAAAGGAAACGAAGCTTGTGAATTATGTCGAAACGACGTACTGGGTCTTTCTGAAGATGTTCCTGTCTGCCGTGCAGATGTCAATGCAACACGCCGGTTGCTGCTGGCCCCAACGGAAGCAAAGGTCATAGGGGCACCTTCACGGGCCGCGCTGGCATCGTATTCCCTGCCATTGTAATTGGCATCGAAGAATTTTTTGAACCATTGTAGAAATTCCAAATTGTCTTGAAAACGACCTTTGACCAGTTTGTCTATGGGTATGATCTAGAAGTTTAAGTATAGACACAGGAAATATAATGGAAACAACATAAAAGTACATGCGAGTCGAACAAGAAATTAAGCTAATTTGGAAAGCGTATTACCTTATCTATAGACATCTTCTTAAAGCCCGCCTGCAATATCTTAAAGTTCTGAATGTACTCGTGCTCAAGATTTGTTCGGAATTTGACACGCTTTAGGGGCACCGAATTGGGAAACATCATGTCCATGAACTGGCAGTATGCGGCACCTAACGATGAAAGTCCGTTCCAATGGCAGCACTTTCAAGACATATTACGGACACACTCACCCGTGCAGAGCTCCTCGATTTTCGAAAAATCTGAATGCAGGCAATCGTTAACCCATGCCATCATCTCATGACGCGAGAGATTCTCTGTAGTCACATTGGTGGAGTAAACATTGACAGCCATAGCGAAGGATTGTCTTTTGGTTTTTAAATCGCTACTGGAGGAATAAAACGAGTTAAACATTTTTATGAAACTCGACGGGTACCCCGAATCCAGGACAAACTACTTATCGCGATGGAGTTCACTTACCAACTGTAATAATAACGATTTTTTAGCTGAATAAAACAAAAAATGAAATTTTTGTTTTTCGTTTATTTCCTTCTAGTGTTTGGCTAAAACTAATAGATTTGAGTGATTTCCTAAATGGGGCCAGGATCTCAAGGCCTACTTTTCTGTTTTTTGTCAGACAGCCAAATGTTAAGCAATTTGATCGGAATCACCTAAAATATAGTATTTTTTATCACCATCATCAGCCAAGTCGGTTAAACCCATTTATGTCCATTTATCCATCTATGTGAAACAACAAATTGTAGATACTCGAAGATAAAAGCACAGCATATCGACATTTACCATAGAGATCCCTATCCCAAAACTACTACTACTGTTAAGTAGCTGTAGTAGTAGCTATTTTGTTTCCCTTTTAGTTACATATTAAGAATGTGTAATAAGACTTGTTTTACTGTAAAAATTATTATTGGCATTTATTTCACAATATTATATGGCAATTAAATTTAACTTTAACGTAATTACTATGACTTGAGTTTGTTGTTTTATTTTGAATTTTTATGATGTACCATAAGTATGAAGAAAAATGAGTTCTATATTGACGTAAATATGGACATGAGTACTGACGTAAATATGGAAGTATCCAAAGTACCAAGCTGTTTCAAAAGATATTTCAAAAGCAATGGATCTTAGCTAGCTTGGGACATTTGCTTCCTGGTCCACCAAGCACAGTCGTTTGTATCGGCGTCTAATTTAGACGATTTGATGATAGATTGATGAACATTGATACTCGTATGTGATGATAATCATTTTAGGATTGATTTTCTCGTTAAGGGTCCCCTCTCTGGTCGAAACCCGTCCATGATAGTTGCAACACTATTCAACATGTTCCAGTGCTTCTTTCCAACTTTTACCGTGCTCTGAGCTAGCGCATTCACGACTGCTTGGGGTGCTGAACGGGTGGCGGGGGCGCTGGCTTAAAGCACTGGAGCAGGAAGGCTGTGTAGATGACAAAGGCCACCGCCAGGGCGATCAGGGCATACATGAAGATGTTCAGCTCGGGCTGCCGGAAGCGGTTCTTGCGCAGCCATTCCAGCACCTCATCCTCAGAGAGAAGGTCACCTGGAAAGGTGTAATGTAAAAGTCAGTGGGGGGCCTCCCTTTTTATCGGTGAAATCCTGACATACCCCTGTATATGCTGGGGAATCGCCGACGGAAATAGACCATAGCCGGCAGTTTGGTGACTCCCCATTTCTTGGCGTAGCGAGAGTCGGCCATCTTAACAAACGTTATATCCAGGTTGTCTGTCTCGCTGTCGATGTTTTCGAGCTTTTCCAGAGCTGCACTGCTGTCCGGTTGGTTGTGTTCATCTAGGGAAAGTGGTTGAAAAAGCTATTTTCATGGAATTCACATTATTGTACTCACAGAAGAACACCGATAAGAATTCGTTCTCTTCAAGAAGCTTGTCAAGCATTTTCCGGTTGACTTCTTCGATTTCGTTCTTGATTTCGAATACGTCTTGGGAGGTCAACCAGGTTATAACTTTGTCGTGTTGATGCATATCGCCATCATAGAGGACAGGCACTTGTTTTCTGGAATTTACAACGATTAATCCACAGTTAAGACAATGCTAAGGTTAATCAGAAACTAACCGGAAGTAAACCAGGGAAGGTATGTTAACAATTTCGTATTTCTTGGCTGCTTCGATGCTGGCAATCTTTACAAAGTCAATTCCAAACATGTCGGCTTCGCCGTCGATCTCCTCCAATTCCTCCAAAATCTCCTCGCACTCCGCACAGTCATCGTCATCTGAACAGAAGGTTTACTCATACAATTTGGATAAAAGTTAAGAGTTAGCGAAAAGCTTACAGAAGAAAACAACCAAGAGGGTGGATTCGGCCATTAAACGATCCAGCATGCGCTCGTTGACTTCTTCGATTTCATCAGCCAACTCCCTGTTGTCGTCATCAATAAGCCATTCCAGTACTGACTGCTCATTTTGAAGATCGCCCTCGAAGAGTAACGGGTTTCCATTGCTGCGGATAAAGTTATTCGATAATAATGTTCTATTAGTTCATATACCCCTTCATATATTTACCGGAAGTAAACCAAGGCCGGGAAGGTCTTAATCGAATACCGTTTGGCCAACTGTGGGTCTTGGATTTTTACCATGTGAATACCAAACACATCGCATTCATCATCGATCAGCTCCAGACCCTCCAATATCTGATCGCAGATGTTGCAGTTAATTTTATCTGGCGAAATAAGATGACTTGGTAAGTAACATCATTAGGAAGAGTGAGTATTTAAAATTTTGTGGCAAGCTTGAGAGTCGGTTAGCGTTTGTGTGAGAGGCAAAGAAAACGCCGTAAACATAAGGTATTCGCGTCCAAACTAAATTTCCATGAGTTGCAAAATACGTTAGATTAAGTACGATCGATCGATCAAAGCCTGAAGTCTGCGATTTTACTCAACTGCCGAAGATGACATTATTAAACACAGTTAAAACAATTTAGTTTGGTCGTAATACAAGGGAAGCCTGGTTAAGAGCAGTCAATAGTCGTTTCGGGACATAAAACAGAGCTCCTACAAGTGGTTAGACGTAGTTAGGACTCAATCAAACATGCGCAGTCGGTGGTGTGCACACGGAATACGGAATACGAATACCTTGTTTTTCGATACGTTTTCTTTTACGTGAGATGTAGTTTTGTACGAATTGACTGGATGAGTGTTTTGTGGATTTGGTGGTGGTGGTGGTCAGGTTGCTTTCTTTAAGACTAGAGGGGGAGCAGAAACTGCGACAGAAAGCGGGTTGCTTTCCCTTGCGCTCAGGCGGCACTGAGGATGGTTTCGGTTTCGGTTCAGATTTTAGGTCAGGGACAAGTTTGGTGGATTGTGTTCGATGGAGTGTTGGGGTCGGGGGATACAGATACAATAATTGAGAATGTGTGAGATCATGAGCAGGTGCTGCTGGGAGGCAGTTGACAGATCAAGCTACTCACAGAAGTACACGGCCAGGTACTGTGTCTCCTCCACCATGGTTTCGAGCATTTGGCGGGTAATAAGCTCGATGCGATCCTCCGTCTTCTGTGTGATCAGCCACTGCAGCACTTCCTCCTCCTCGCTAAGTTCGCCTGCACAAAAAATAGATTACTAAGTGACTAGATGGTGCTGCGTGGAAGCTGCATACCTTCAAAGACATTGGGTATTCCTCCCTCGAAATAGACCAGAGCCGGATACTCGTGCACGCCATAGCCATCGGCCACGGAGAAGTCTCTGGTTTTCACGAAGGTTATACCATGCTTGTCGCAGTCATCGTCAATGTTCTCTAGCTCCTCCAGGACCTTGGTGCACTGCTCACAGCCGTCCGCATCTGGCGTCAAAGTGGGATTATACACAATTATTCAACACACTACACATGGGCACATTGATATACAGGGTACTACGGCAAGCACTAAACGTTTATATGTAAGGCTCATTAACAGCAAGAGTTGACATTGACGGGAATATGGCAAATTGTGCAACTAAAGTACAATACATAACTTCTGACTCCACGGCAAGCGCTTGTCCTTCATCGAAGCGATAAAATCGACACGATTAATTGACGAGCAAGCAGTGGAATCAGAACAGATGGTAATGATGGTAATGGTAAGGCTATTACGTAATAGTACACAAAAAGAAACACAAAGCACAGAATAGAGCATATGGAACGACTGGAAGTGCATAGTGAAGAGATAGAGTCTAGAGAAGGTTTCGGGAGTCACAGAGAGATAGAGAAAGACCAGAGAAATAATAAAGTTGAAGGGGAGACTGGATTTTGCTACACCGGATCACTTATGTAGGTTTATACGTTCACTTTACAAGGCGGATATGGATGCATGGTGTGTTTCTGACGGTGCTGGGTTATGTGGTAAAACATTCTTGGACTCATTCCAGTTGCACGACTTCTACTCGGAAAGATGATGCACTACCATCTTCTTGCTTTCCAGTCGACGCGTCCGGTGGTGCCGCTACGCCTGCAGGCGCAGACGCTGCATCCGGCGAGGCCGCTGGCGACCCATCCGCCCCACCAGCAGCCGCCTCGGAAGGATCGGTCTCGCTGCCAAAGGCAGCAGCAGCGCTGGCGGCTCCGCCCTCCTGCTGGTGCTGGTCGCGCTCCTTTTTCAGACGCGCCTTGCGCGCCGCTTTGGAATTGCAAATGTCGCACTTTGTCTTGTTCCCTACGTTTTGGGTACCATATCGGTTTTGTGTGGTTCGGTTTGATAGTTCAGAGAGCGCAGTCGTAAATAGAAATATAAACAAAGTCTTTTTGGGTTAGATACACAGAGCTTATAAGCCTAAAATAGCTTACAATCTAGTTGGTTAACTACAATTACACAGAGTTCGCTGCAAACTGTTTGCGCAAAAGCGTGATTCTCAACTCCACAAAGTACGTTTTTGACAAATGAGACGAGTGTTAAGGCAAGTTTATTTGTATGTCTTCTTCCTTTTTAGAAGAACACTAATTATGCTAAACAAAAAACTGAATAAAACAGAGAGTTTGGACATTGTACTTTGTGCAAATTGAAATCACCAAACCGATTGCAGCTCCTAATACCTTCGTTTGCCTCATGGGTTAAGAGTATTCGCCAGCAGAGACTGCTACCTTTGCTGAAAACTTACAGAAATACACGGCGATGGAGCCAGACTCTTCAATTAGCTGAACGAGTCGTTCGCCCTCGAGATCTTCGATAACATCTCCACTTGGGTCCTTTTGCGTGATCAACCAAGTGAGGATCTGTTCTTCTTCGTAAAGATCACCTGGAAGGAGAGGCAGGGATTGTTTCTGAAATCTAACTATCTGAAATGGAGAGTCCTACCGGCATAGATAACTGGCTCCTTGGACGTGGGCTTGAAGAAAACAATGGCCGGCAGAGCGAAGACTCCGTACTCCTTGGCCATTTGCTTATCGTCGATCTTGACGAAGTCAATGCCAGCCTTGTCCGCCTCATCGTCGATGTGCTCCACCTCGGCCAGGACGCGAGGACACTGCTTACACTCGTCGCTGTCTGGGGGTTTAGTTAACTGTCAGCCTGGGTGACACCTGGGAACATCTATGAAAACTTACAGAATATGACCGCTACGTAGTCAGAGTTCTTGCGAATCTTCTCGAACATCTTGCGATTGACCTGTTCGATGTGGTCGGTCATCTCCATGTTGGCCGGGCTAGTCAGCCAGTCGAGCACCTCCTCCTCGTCATCAATGTCGCCGTCGTAGTTGATGTACTTTCCTTTGCGGAAATAGGTCAGGCCCGGAGGATTCCTGTAGCCATACTTCTTGGCCATTAGCTTGTCGTGCATTTTCACTATGTGGATGCCATATTCGGCGGCTTCGTCGTCGATCAGTTCGATGTGTCGGAGGACTCGGGGTGAGTCGGGGTCGTCTTCCTTGTCTAAAATTGAGCGAAATATCATTGGATGCGTTATTGGAATAGACACTTAGGAGTCTCAGAATTATCTTATGGGCTATTGATTGAATTTTGCTTGTGTTGTTGGGCGGCAGTTACAGTTTTTAGTGGGCGCCTCTTAAGACTACTTAGATTATGAAATAGTTCCTGAATGTCTTTATAACCTGTACCTTAAGCACGTCCTGGGCGCCCATTATACTTACAAAACATAACCGCTAAAAAGTCTTTGGTGCCTATGAACTCGAAGAGTTGCTCCCGATCAATTAGCTGTATGCTTTGGTCGGCCTTCTGCTCCAGTATCCAGTTGAAGACGTCCTGATTGCTCGCAATATTGCCTATATGTGTGTCATAGATGAATTTAATTTGTTAGATTTTTTTCAACAGCATTCTCTCGTTCCGTATTATCCGATTCGTGGCACATACCTGTTGGCTGCAGTTTGTCAATCAATCATCAGCACTCATTTTGAATATATATACAAAAAAGATCGCTTTGTTTTTGCTGTTTTCTCCGAACAAATTAAAATATTTCAAAAATTGGAAATTGGCCAAGACCCACCATGCCATATTTATTAGCCTATGACTCAGAATAAGCATTTGTTTGAATTCGTTTAAAAACATACGATGGCCGTAGGACATCTTCAGGAAATATATATATTGTACATACTATATTGTGTTTTAATGTTTGAAATTATTTGACATTTTGTTAGAAATAAGAGAGCCTAATTATTGATTTGGATGGTTTTTATTTCATGTTCTTACAATTTTATAGTGAAGTTTGGTTTACAAAAAAAGTGCTTGTGCGTATTATGCTTTTACTTTTGCTTTGATTTGCATTCGATTCTTACAATTTGACCAATTTCAAGTTTAATAAAAATTGGCTTAATAAAAATACATTCGCTTGTTCTTGACTTAACAGCTGCTGTTCAACAAAAATTGTTTACATAGAGTTGGATTTAGTTACAATTGCGTGTAGAGTGGTATACTATAGCTTAAGAAAACATAGGTGATAATAGAGATATATAATTCGGTAATGGCGCATACCGATAACAAAAACAACAGCGAGCGGCACGGGTAGCGCTCTCAGAAGAAAACAAATGAAACAAAATGGCAGGCTACATAGAATGCGAGGCCATTGTTCAGCGAGAAATGGACTTTCGTTTCCATAAATTTACAACAAAATTAAGTGTGCTGCAACACCTTTGACAAGAAGCTTATATTACAAAATATATATTGACTATGGCTGCTCTGTACGAGGTTATTAAGAAAGTAGTTGACAGCTCTCGTCGTGGCACAGTGTGCACTGTCGAGTGTAAATTGTTTCAAAAAATAGTTTCCGTGTGTCGGTCGTTTGATTTGGTTGCTTGGCTCTTGTTAAAATTAGACTTACGACGTAAATGTAAATTGTATATTGTGACAAAAAGAAGTAGTATCAAAAAGGCTGAAGCTCTTGTTATTGACAATAGACAATTTGCGATTGATTTGTTAATAACAAAGATTTGCTGGATAAATATACAAGTGAAAGTTCTCAGAAGTTTTACAGTTTTGTTGTTGTTGAAGTAATTGCTTTTAGTTTGAACAAAGTTTGTTGAAATCCGTTGACAAAATGCAACAAATGTGTGTGTTTAGTTTAGTTATAGATCTGGGTCGGCTTCGAGACGCAGCCTCCCCCTTTGAAAATAGTTTAGCGAAAATATCAACGAAATTAAAGTTAGTTTCAAGTTTTTCTTTTCCATCGTTCATTATCAAATATCTTGAGTTGCTCGTCGGAACCCTGCTTTTCAACGTGGAACAGCGAGCAGTGTTCTGCGGCTAAGAAAAGTGTGTGGACTATGTGATTTGATCAGGCACCGAGGATGTACATTGAATATATTCGATATTGTAGTAGAGCCCAGCCCCCATTCTCCGGCTAAGTATGTATACACCTCAAGGTTAGTGGGGGAAGGACCTATACACAGCCATACGAATTCGGTTATTCGGTTGGTTTTCATGGTTGTCTTTTACAGTCACACAGAGATGTATATGTATTTAGTTATAGGAACCTGTCATTGAAGGTTCTTTTTGGTGGCTATTCAGGTTTGGTTTGCTTTTGGTATTTGGTATTTGGTATTCTGATATTTTGACATTTGGTTTATCGGTTGACAACGTGCTACTTAGTATGGCATATCATTCAATCATACAATCACCATTTAACTGTCTGTGCTTTGCCACACACTCAGTTAAATTGTTGCCTTACTCCCACAGAGAGATATCCTGAAAAATGAGGTCATACAAATTTTTTAGTCGATTTTGGAAAAAATTAACGCCTGCAAGACACAAAAAGAGAGAGAAAAGAGAAGAGAAATAAACAAATAAGGTAATGACCAATTTGTGCGTGTGTCTGTACGTGTCTGAGTATGGGCACAACAACAGCAAAAATGAGCAGTCACAGGACAGGTGAGTCTGACGGGAAATGATCTGTGTCTTGGCTTGTTTCCACTACGACTAGCTGACTACGGGGTCTAGTCCGATGGTCCGGGGCGACTACGTACCGGTCTTCACATTCAGCTTTCCGGACTTTTTGGACGACTTCTGCTTGGAAACCTTCTCCTCCTGGGACTCGTCGTCGTCATTGGCCACTGGTTTCTTGCCAGCCTGCGGCTTGTTGCTGCCTCCGGAGCGCTTGTTGGCGTAGGACACCTTGACCAACGGCTTGTCATCGTCATCATCCTCATCGTCATCATCATCGTCGTCGTTGTCCTTGGCGGCCTTGGAGGCCTTGGTGGACTTGGCTGCCGGCTTCTTGGCCTGAACTGCTGGCTTGTTGGAAGACTTGCTGACTGGGGCTGAGGTGGCCGAGCTGGCGAATTGAAAGTTGCCGCCGCTGCCCACCGAACGCTTGCCCTGATCGCCTTCGCTGTGTCCGATCCGCTGGGCCGTCATCTTAGGAACTTTCGTTGACTTCTCCAATTTGGTTGGACAGCATTGGAATGGTTTGTAATCGTTGGGCACGTAATTATTGCCGCGCTTAGCTGAATGGCCGTCATGGCCCAATCCAACATAGAAACATTCGTCATCTGTGTGTGAGCAAACAAACAAAAACATTTTGTCAGATTGTTTAGTTTTAAATAATTTTTTGTATTATTTTTCGGTTTACTATCAACAGAAGGTTCGTTACGATAAGTTATCAAAAACGTTTAAACAAGAGTGCATCGTTGTAGGCGAGAACTAAGAATAAAAGTCGTTAACTGGCTTTCAGTACTTTTCTTCAACAACTCCGACATAGCCACAGAGAGAAGGAAAGAGAGCAGTTAGTACGATTTCCGATTCGATTTCAATTGTTTTCAGACTCGAAAGATTCTTTGTTCCAGAGTAAAAAGCGTGCTTTATGAATGGAAGATACTTGAGTTGTTTGAGTATAATTTGTAAAAAACAGATCTATATCAAAACTAATAACTGACAAAATGCTTTTGATGCTGCTGACTGTACAAGTACAAGTTTCGGATTGATTCTCTAGTTCATATGTACATAAACATATTCGATATCGGAGTTAGGCCCACGGAGCAGTATGTTTTCGCGGTGTCTGTGAGGCCTTGCGCCTCACTGGATCAAATATTCGTATTGTTTATATGCTTAAATATTTTCTAAGGCACAGCAGGATCGTTATTAATTAATATAATTAAACAAACATACGGATTACTTAATGATAAGATGTAAATTAAACAAAATAGGTATTAACACATTTTCCATTGTCATTTGTCAGAACAGTTACGTTTTCCAAAATAAAAAAAGGACTCGTATATGTAATTTTGGCCTTGTTCAAATAATTTCAAACATTGTGTCAGCTATGGTTTTAGTTTTTTAATTTTTTCTCAACTTTTCCCTTAGATGTACCATCGGTTTTAACACTTTGCCACTAAATTGGTTAACGCTTGGGGATTGGGTCCAAACAATCGACAGGATCAAACACAGAAGGCATAGGCTGGGGTTATTAATATGTATGTAAATGGCTTGACTCTACTGTTTCTGATTCTGAGTGTCTTCCGCACATGAGATTTGCTTTAGCACAGAAGCCATGAGCCCGGCACACATGGGCACAGTCAAATCAGCTAAATTCTTAATGGTTTTTACCTTGATTAAATGCATTTCTATTTGAATTCCTTTTCCCCAAGTCTGTAGATAGACAATAGCATGAACTGTAGTCGAAATTACGAAAGTGTTTGGGGGATGGGAAATTTCATTGAGCAAGGTGGGCGGCAGTGGGATTGGATTTTCGGTCGGGGAGACCAACATTGAACAACTTCAGTTAATGCTGCGAGAGCAACTCACATTCATGAATTACCTATTTCGTCTATTAGCCGACCCGAGCAAAGGTCAGCAAGGCGATGTATCGTTCGCCCCTTGGCAGTATGCCTATATTTTGGTTTACTTTTAAGATCCATTTCCTCGTCGTCTTCATCGTCATCGTCGTTGTCGTCGTTTTCGTCGTCGTCATCGTTTTCCTCGTCATTCTCATCTTCATTATTATCTTCGTCATCCCCATCCCCATTAGCATCCCCATCTTCTTCGTTTTCATCATCATCATCCTCATCTTCATCATCCTTATCTTTATCATCATCTTCATCCTCCTCATCTTTATCCTCCTCATCTTCATCATCCCCATCTTCATTATCCTCATCTTCATCATCCTCATCTTCATTATCTTCTTCATCCTTATCACCATTTGTATCGTCGACCTCGTCCTCGTCTTCATCATCCTCATCTTTATTCTCCTCGTCTTCATCCTCATCTCCATTTTCGTCCTCATCCTCTTCTTTTTCATCATCATTATCTTCATCATCCTCATCTTCATTATCTTCTTCATCATTATCCTCTTCTTCGTCCTCGTCCTCGTTATCGTCATCGTCATTTGTATCTTCATTCTCCTCATCATCTTTCGCGTCATCATCGTCTTCTTCATCATCTTCATCCTGATTTTCTTCATCCTCATCTTCTTCGTCTTCATTTTCATCATTCCCATTGTCCTCATCCTCATCCTCTTCGTCATCATCTCCATTTTCCTCATCCTCATTTTCTTCATCTTCCTCCTCATCATCATCCCCTTCTTCATCCTCATCTTCTTCATCGTCATCTATAGCTCTACCATCCTCTTCCTCATCTTCCTCATCATCATCGTCTCCCCCATCCTCCCCTTTTCCGTCTTCTTCCTCATCCTCGTCGTCGTCAGATTCCCGTCTCTTTGCTCGTAGTCTTTCTTTTCGAATCGCATTCTGCAGACGCTTCAATCTTTCCCTTTTATCCTCATCGCTTTCCTTGGGATAGCGCATTTTAACAATTTTTTCATCACTTGCACCGTCATCGTTGCCTATATCGAAAATTTGCATTACGTTCTGTTTATATATATATATATATATATTGGGCAATATAATCGGGTGTATGATAATTGGATGTAGCAATTCGGTGGGTTTTCTAGAACCGCTTTTTCACGGCTCAACTGATTTTGCTTCGAGAGTTTGGCTTATGAGCGTGAGTTAGAAAGCAGAGGAAACATTTTAAACAAAACGGCTTACTCTTTTGATTGATTAACCACTGCAGCACACGGTTTTCATTTTTGAGATTACCTGGGGAAGAGAAGCAACCAAGTAAGAGGAGACCTAAGTACATACATTTTTCCTTAATGATGACTCACCATCATACATGATCGGGACGCCGGTCTCGTAGTAGACCAAAGCTGGGAATGCGAAAATGCCGATCTCATGCGCCAACTTAACGTCATTCGATTTTACAAACTGAATGCCGTGCTTATCGGTGTCGTCGTCAATGTTTTCCAGCTCCTCCAAGATATCCGAGCAGGTTTCGCATTCATCATCGTCTGAACGAATAGAAATGTAGCGTAAGTAAAGCTCTTCTATTATTGCAATTTTATATTCTTACAGAAGAACACAGCCAGGTGTTCAACATCGTTAATTAGGACTTGCAGGGTCTTGCGATCAACAGACTCAATGACATCAGCGGTAGACTCGTGCAAGTCAATAACCCACTCAAGAATTTCCTCTTCCTTCATCAGGTCACCTTAAATAGAGAAATAATATAAATAATATATGAACTTCAAACATTCAACTGTGTTCTAAGGCACTCACCGGTGTAAATTGTTCTAAACTTATGTCTATAAAATGCAAGTGCCGGCAGACCGGGCAGATCGTATTCCTTATCAATATCATCGTCGGATGTCTTTACAAAGTCAATGTCTTTTTCCTCGCACTCGTCATCAATGTTCTCCAGCTCGTTAAGGATCTTCTGGGCCTTCTTGTCGCCCTCGGCATCTGAAAATGCAGTAGAATGTTGAAACGAGATGAGTTTTAGACCCTAAAAATAAAATCATTTCTTTAATTTTCTTACAGAAGAACACGACAACGTGATCATTCTCAGCCAAAATCTTATCCAGCATCTTCACATTGACCTCCTCGATTTTTCCGGGAATTTCAAGGGTCTCATCGTCCGTGATCCAGGCCAGCACTTCATCCTCATCGTCCAGGTCGCCGGTGAAATGCAGGGGGTCGCGGTTTCTGAAGAACACCAGGCGTGGATAAGTCTTGACATTGTATTTCTTGGCAACTCCGGTATCCTCAGTGGTAACAAAAATGATGCCGGCCTCGTCCAACTCATCGTCGATGCTTTCAAGGGCATTTAGAGTGTGGTCGCAGGTCTCGCCGGGCTCGCATGGACCGGTGAAGAAGACAACAACATATTCGTGCTCGTTGATAAGATTGACCAGAATTTCATCCGTGACCTCCTCAATGGTAGCAGTCTTCTTCTGCACCAGCAGCCATTCGAGCACCTCGTCCTCGTTCATAAGGTCACCCTCGTAAAGGGCCGGGATCTTGTTCTCGAAGTAGATGAGAGCGGGCAAGTGGTCGAGACCGTATTCCTTGGCCTCGGCGGCGTTGTCAATGCGCACAATGACGATTCCCTCCTTCTCCAGCTCGTCGTCAATGTTCTCAAGTTCGTTCAGGATGCGCATGTCCTGCTTGTCGTCCTTGTCGTCTGTGGGCAAAAGAGGGGCTTAGAGATAGCGATAGCCTTATACATACGGGGTTAAAGTACTAACAGAAAATAACCGCCAAGTGCTCGGTGTTCTCGACCAACTTGTCCTTCATCTCATCGGTGACTTCGGGAATTTCGGAATAGCGCTTCTGATGCACCAGCCAGCCAAGCAGCTCATCCTCTTTCATCAGATCACCCTCGTAGATGTGTGGAATGCCACGTTCAAAGAGTACAATCGAGGGTATCTCATCGATGCCCCATTCTTTGGCCTCCTTGTCATCATCGATTTTGACAAAAGCAATATCGTTCTGATCGCACTCATCGTCAATGTTTTCCAATTCTGCGAGGATTTTCTGAGATTTCTTTTGGTCTTTGTCGTCTGCGAAGGTGTGAGTTTAGTCAATTAGTTAGATAATTAAAACGGAAGCTAACGAGAAAGAAATCAACAAACTGAGGTTTTGCTCAACTTGTAACTTGGAACATACGAACTACTCTCTGAAAGGTAAAGCTATACTTGGCATAAAAAATGTTCAAAAAAAAAAAAAATAAGATAAATAATCTACTAGTTTAGGGTTTAGTTCCAGTTAATTAGTTTTTAAAGCGCTTTTGAAAATTATTACTGATCAAGCACACTGAAAAGTCGGCAGATTGTTACATTTACGAATGCAGACACTCAGACACACCCAGAGATACAACACCAAGTTGGCTTTACAATATCTACAGAGATTGGGAGTCGAGTGCGCAGCGTTCCCGGCACAAAGTCATGGTGTGGGATCTGAAATCACTTACAGAACAGAACAGCTACGTGGGGCATTTTCTCAATGATCAAATCCAACATTTCGTCGGTAATGTCCTCGATTTGATCGGAACTCGTTTGCTCTGTAAGCCATTTCAGGAGCTTCTCCTCATCCTCCAGATTGCCTTCGTAAATAGTTGGAATGCCTTTTTCAAAGTATATCAGTTTAGGAACTTTATTGATGCCATATTCGACGGCCTCCTCGGGATTGTCGATCTTCACGAAAGTAATACCCAACGCGTCGCACTCGTCGTCAATATTCTCGAGCTCTTCGAGGACTTTCTGGGACTTCTTGTCGTTGTTGTCGTCTGGAAAACAGCTTGTGAGCAAAATGGGGGCGACTGCTTAGGCTCTATGGGTATATGTATGGAATATTTACAGAACAGCACTGCAATGACGCGTCCCTCTTTGATCATTGTGTCGAGCATTTCGTCAGTGACATCCTCGATCTCATCCCGTTCCAACTGCCCCAGCAACCATTTCAGAATCTGTTCCTCGTCCATGAGATCGCCGTCGTACACGTTTGGAATTTCTTTTTCAAAGTAAACAATTGCCGGAATCTGCAGGGCGAATAATATGCGTCAAAAGGCGGTTCAACTGCTCTCGATCTGGGCCGAGTCGTACCGAATCGATTCCGTAATCGCCGGCTGCCTTGGCATCGTCAATTTTCACAAACTGAATGCCATGCTTGTCGCAGTCGTCGTCGATTTGCTCTAGCTCCTCCAACACGGTCATCGAATCGTCGTTTCCATGATCATCTGCAGAATGATAGCATTCGGTTATTGTACCATGACCGCTCCGTTGAGAAATACTCCTTCTACATACAGAAAAGCACAACCAGATTGTCGATATTGCTAATCAGCGTCGATAGCGTCTTCGAGGTGACGTCCTCAATCACGTCATCCTCATCCCCAGTCGACTTATTCTGCACCAACCACTCCAAGACGTCCTCCTCGCGCTGGAGTTCACCTAGAGACACAATTCCGATGTTAGCTAATTGAGTATCGATCGACCTGTGCATGCGATTGATGTATGCTGTTGGTCTGTCTGAGTTTTAATTTGATTTTGTGGGCTGGCTGTGGTGGTTTTGAGTTAAATGGGGTGTGCAATGGCAGTACCTTCGTATATGATCGGAGTCTGATGACGGTAGTAGACCAGCGCTGGCAGATTGCCCAGATTGTATTCGTCGGCCAAGGCCTCGTCGTGTATTTTCACAAATCCGATGCCAAGCTGATCGGCCTCGTCATCTATATTCTCCAGCTCCTGCAAGGCCTTCGCGCACTTGCGGCATTGCTGTTTATCTGGCGATCGGTGGATAGATTGGTGGTTGGCATAGAATCAGGCAAACAATAGATCATTAGGGTCGGCTATCAACAGGGGAAACCGCACGGGAGACGGAGGAGTATCATAGTTCAGGACAGGGTTTGGTGCCACGGATAGGTAGAGCATTCACGGATTACGGATTACGTGCGGCTGTAAGTTGCGGGGTTAATACAGAGACGTCTTAGACGGAGAGCAAGGTGCATGCATAGCCATGGATTGCCATTCGGCTGCAGTGTGTTACCCAATCGGTACCCAGGCGATTTGCTTATTTACACAATTTTTGTTTACAGCTTCCCCATCTGTCTGCGTGCAACCTGTTGCAATGCGTACGCATCTCTTGGAGGGGTAGGCGCACTCTCAGGCGAGGCGCCCGAAAACTGAAAAGTGGTGAAACAGCGAGCGGTACAATACATATATATTCACAGAAAGCTCTCTCCTTTCCTATTCTCCCATTCTTCTATCTTATTTTCAATTATTTATCTTTTTCGCTTGCCACACTCGTAAAGTGTGTCTTTCGAAAGCTTCCCTGCCTACGCTGCGTATACGTAATATGTATTTTTGTTGATTTGTTGGTGAACTTGTAAGCCTTTTGGTGGCTATGCTGCGAAGTTAGTGGCCACCTATAACAACACCACATCTGCGGAAGAGTGCAGTAATCGGGCGATACTTCACGAAGCAAATCTGTAATTTTCACACTCAGTTCCGAGCAAGATCTCTTTTTTTCGGGCCCCAGTCGAGTGGGAGTCGCCTAGGCGACAAGGCCAAAGCACACATTTGCTCGTACATATTTTCCTCATAATTTACTGCAGATATATGGATATATATACAATATATAGAAAATGTTGAGAATTACCATAAACACGATTATGGTGCTCCGACTCAGCCGCTGACGGTATGTCCGAATTTTGGCTCTGCGGCAGACATGGGCAAATGTTGCATTTAACTATAAATAGTGCAAGTCAGTCGGGAAAGTGCATTGCACATATATAATTATATAGTTATACAGTTATAGAACTGCAGTGGGACGTGTGTGGGTATTCGTACCACACACATTATGTAAATGTGCAGTGGCCGCGACAACTAAAGAGCTGCCCATAACCAAGCATCGCCGGCTAGCGCTGGGCGTGGCCGTGCATGTGCCGTGTTGACGAATTGCCATATGCAAAAGCAATTAAAAGTGCTGTCTGTCCGCCCGCAGTCCCCGCCTCCCTTCGTTGGCGCTGAATGGATAGAAACTCAATCGAACGCGGATGGATCGAGGCGGAGACAGAGGCGGTGGCGGTGGAGGAGGGCGGAGGGCGGAGGGGCAAGAGCGAGACAATGGGCCAAAATTTCTTGTCCTGTCTCACCTACATGCTGTTCGTATCTATGCATAACAGAGCTTGTATGCCGTCTGCGTTTGATAAAAATACCTATGTGTAGATAATGTGGCGGATACTACAGATACTCGGATATTCATCTGTGTTCTCGCTGGCATGTGGATGCCCACTCTATAGTTAGTTGTTTCAGAATTAAGCAAAAATAACAGCAGCAGCGACCAGAGAGGCAAAAAATTATTTTGTTGGCCGACCAACTGCTTGAGTTTCTATTTTTATCACCAAAATTGTAGGTGGCTGTGTCGGAAAGAGACGGCAGACGCCAAATAAATAAATAAATAAATCCGCTACACTTTGTTGTTGGCCAAGACATCAGCGTACTATATGTGTTGTCATATACATACATACAAAAACACTGATTCTGCGAACTTTCGGCATTCGATTTATGGGTTTCAATATAGGTAAATTCCTTTCATTGTTCTATATTCTATACTCGGCCAATCATCCGAGTTTTTAAGTCTCCACAGATGCCACAGTTGCATGAAATATTCTTAACATATTCTGCATTCTTCACTGACCTAAGCAGACCCGTCCAAGTCAAAGCGTTGGGGTCAGGATTTCTGGGAATATTGAGGAGGAGATGCCATGGGCCATGCCACAAAAACATAACCTGGCGCCGAGCCCAGACATTCATCTGCACCGCCTCTGCTGCTGTAATGTTTATTATTATACGTATACGTAATATATTTGTCTGGTTCAGTCGGATAGCGAATGCAAAAAGAGCAATGTTGTCTTTCTAACTAAAATTACTAAGAATTACTTTCCACTTATATACCCTTCCCAGGACAGTGGCATCAAGAATGAAGATATAGAAACTGCTTTGCTAACTTTTAGGCAATATGCCTAACTACTATTAACTACTATTATTAACCCACTCAAACTTTTAAATTCGCCCGATTGGTTCCATGAATTGTTCGGTTATGTGGGTTATGTAGCCAAATAGTATGTACACATATTTTTCGAGCCTTGGTTTTTCAATTACTGGAATCGGGAAAATTGCATTAAAATGGGGGGATAAAACGATGTGAACAAATTATTTTGTGGGGAAACAGAGTTTCAAAGTGGGGGGAAATTAGATGGAGAAGGCAAAACAGAGAAGGTCCCGGTATTTATTCACGGAAAACTTACCCATAACCCTGGGCGGGCATGTTTCATGATCTGGACCTGCAGTCGTTCGATAAAATATACAATTCATTGATAAATGTCGCGTATGTAAATTGGCTTAGAAAGGGGACAAGTACCGCCGGAAGAGAATTGTTTATATAGAGACACATAGAAAGTTAAATTGGCCGCCATTTCGCTTTGGTTAGTCACAAGTAATATACGTATATATAGAGAAAAATATAGACATACGCATAAGTACTAGATTTACAGAATATATGGTACAGTACAGGTAAATATGGTTGTAGTCTATACCTAGTTGTATGATTTTTAGTCACAAGAGAGCTAAACTGTTTGTGTTCGCTAAAAACTGCAACTGCTTTAAAATAGAACATCATCATGTCAAATCACCGCCAATAGACGTGATGGGAGTGGTGAAATTTTAAAGAAATCAGTATGTCAAAGCCAAGTTCGGGCAGACTTACAGAACAGGACGGCTACGAAGTCGGTATCCTCGATGATCTTCTGCAATATCTTGGCATTGACCTCCTCGATGCGATCGGGCAGATCCATGGCCTCCAGTGAGGTGAGGAAGTCGAGCACTCCCTCCTCGTCCATGAGGTCGCCATCGTAGATGATGGGCTCCTTCTCCCTGAGATTGTGTCGGATTCGGATGTTAGGCCTTGTGGGAGCGGAATCGATGGGGGCTACTTACCTGAAGTAGGTGAGGGCGGGGAAATTCTTTATGCCATACTGTTTGGCTAGTCGTTTGTCGTTGATCTTCACAAAGTCCACACCAAAGGAGTCGGTGTCATCGTCGATTTTCTCGAGTTCCGCTAGAACCTTATCACAGGTCACACAGCTGCGCGCATCTGAAATCGTAGGAACAGGGCATGTGAGTGTTTTGGATACGCGATCAGATCGAATTGAGATACCAACATCAATTGACAGCCAGCAACTGCGGCTGCCGCATGACGCCAGCCAAGACAGAGACAAAATTCACATTCAAATCCAAATTCAAACCCCTGGTTCTGCAGAACCGAATGCCCCAGAGATTATTCATTAATATAGTAGACGCAGGATGCATCATCGGCCTGCCCTGAGCGAAATAAGGCTAAATAAATGAATGAAATGACAGCCAAGCCAGAGCAATTCGGTGCTATTAATGCAGCATCAACTGCCAACAAATATACTACAAATTCTAAATTAATTCATAAAATTCATGCGGCCACTATTAGGGAAATGAATTGTGCCAGACAAAAAATTCAGTTTTTGCCCCGGTCTCCTTACACGTCCTCCTGTGTATTATTTTTGGTAGTTAACCGCCAGGAAATATTTCCTCCTAAACATGGAGCCATAATTTATTTGGCTATCCATTTGAGGGGTCTTTTTCTGATTGAAAAGTAATAACAATCTCGCTTTTGATTGCTCTATTTACGGATTCTAAGTATCCGCCAGATACATGGAACAGATGCAGATGCTAAATTGTTTGCTAACTACATGAGGAAATCCCAACCGAATTTATAAATACTTGATTTCATATATGGATATTTGATATACATAATTCAGTTAAAATGCTTTCTACGTGTTGCTTATTATTTTCTTAATATATATCTACATATTTCCGAGACATTGGACTTAAGGCTTTTGGATTTATAATATTTTCATTGTCAATAATTATTTTTGGAATTGCCGCCAATGTTAATGAAACATATATAGTCGAATGGAGGCCTACATAGGTAAAATTGTGTGTATATATAGAAACATCTCGTCGCGTATATTAACTTCAGCCAAGGAGAAATCGGCTTAAAATCATACGTAAGTTCCAGGTAATTAAGGAAATATACATCCATTAGCGATTAGCAATTTGTTTATATGACTTTTTCGACGAATAATTTAGCCAAATGCTTTTGGGGAACCATTTCATTTTTGATCCAAAAATAGATCACCGCAGATCGGCATATACATATATATATATTTATATATCTGCGGGTGTTTTGAAACAAATTAAAAAGGTCAGTAAATCGGTTGCCAACTGGAAGGGAAGAAGTGCCTGCTACTTTCTGTGCCAAAAGTTTGCGCCAAAAAGCGAGAAACTAAAGATATATACATGGTATATATATAAAGCTGCAGGGGATTCAGAGGCGACAACGACGATCGGCGGACGAAAGAGAAAAAGAGATTTCTCTACTCATAAACAGAACGCAAAAATTGCGCACCATCAGAAGATATATAAAAGAGGGGTTGTCTGAGAGGAATATAAAAAGAGAAAAAATAAAAAATTAACCAAATGAAAATCTCGGACGGATTTCGAGCAACGAATTTTTCACATATTTTCATTTGTATGGGAATTTTTAGAATTTTCACTAGCGAAAATTTATATAATATGGCTTCTGCTTTTGTTACTATTTCGAGTCGGCTGCCGGGACCGCTCGTTACTTGCTCAACTCACACGCAGAGGCACTCGCGCAAGCACTCGGATTCTATATTTAAGCTGAACTTACACCAGAAAACCGCGACGTAATCCTTGTCGGCCAAGAGCTTCTCCAGCTGCTTGGCATTGACCTCCTCGATGACCGCCTCCGGCTCGATCGGTGCCGCTGGCTGGGATCCTTTCTTGTTGTTGTTATTGCTGTTGCCGCAGTTCACATATCCGGGAAAACTCAGTGCCAGCAGAGCGCACACGAGCAGCGTCAGAGTCTTAAGGCGAGTGACAGTCATCTTTCGGTGGCACGCACTCGGAGTCAGTAGGTTCGCTACCTTCGGTTGGGTCCTCGCTGCGGTTTAGGCCTTTAACTCGAACATGCGTGCGTGCGTGCGATCTGGTGGCTATGATAAGTACTATATAGTTGGTTCGCTCACGTCGTTTGGTTTGGTTTCGTTATTATTAAAATTGATATTCCTTTGAGAGTCGGCCACTATTTTTAGGTGATAATGGTATTTCTTTCTTTCGCAATTTATTATATGTATAACAACTTTTGGTTCACTGATACATACATACGGGGCTCGTATATATACAGGCGATATATATAGGGTATATATGGGAAAACTATATATGTATTTTCTTGCTTTCTATTAATTGAACGATTTCCGCGGACTGTACTCTTTGCCTTTCTGATTTTGTTCCACTCCGTGCAGAGGTCCGCTCGCAACTGAAAGTATTTTGGTGGAAATTCGGTGCCATTCAAGAGGCCTTGCCTTGCCCGAGCTTTAGGGATCTTCGTCTCGTTTTCGCTGCTTTCGTAGCTTTCTCCGCCCCTCGTGTTCCCGCGGAAAGCTGTCGGAATACGGGAGAGAGCGGCGGAAAATGCGATGCAACACCATGGGAGGAGCTGCTCAAAGAGCGTGGCGAGCGAGAGTTTTCCGGATTTTCACATTGCAGTTCTCTGTTTATGCCTTCGATCACTTGGTTGCGAATGGTTACTCAGTGGTCTTGCGAATGATCCTATAAAAACAAATGCGGAGAAAAGAATAAGCAAGAATACAAAAATTGCAACGCACAAAGTGTGTGTTAAATATAATAATGTTTTTAACCTTTCTTAATTCACTATATCTGTTGTTGTTGCGAATTAAACTGAACGCTATTCTATTTCCCCTGGCATTTTTTCTTCAATGGAGTTTTTCACAAAACTCGAACAGTTTCAATATGTCCACTTTCAATTTTAACTTAAACTACACAATAACGACGCCATGTCATTACAAAATTGTTCAATCGTATTAATATTTTACTATTAATAGTACAACTTTAATAGAAATAAGACCTCTATAGACCCAGGTGCAATCCGAAACGATACGTCCAGGGCTGGAATAAAAAGCCAATAAAAAACTGCCACCGATTGCGAAAAACATGCTTTCTTGCAGCACCGCACGTTATCGATAAGCAATAAGCTTCTGCACAGGATCCAAGGATCCTAAATAAATTTATTAATCGACAATTACTTAAATAGCAATTTAAGGAGTGAGGATCCAACGAAACTAGTCCAGTCAGGTGGTGCTGCAAGGTCTAGGAACAAGAGAGGCTGTCATCACCTTCCGCTTCGTCAGCTGGAGAAGATCAGGAAAAAGGAATTAGCAGTGCATTTTATTATTGTCGCGATGATCACTTACACAGAATTTGCAGTCCGAACATGAGACTAAATCCAGCCAGCGCCGATATGAGAGCTCGCCATCCGGCGTGGTTCTCGGTGAGAATCTCAAAGAATACCACGTAGAGCAGGGTTCCGCAAGCGATGCCTTGAAGCACTCCCGAGGGCAGACTGGGCTGACCCGCCACCACCTGTTGGCTTATGCCAAGGCCCACCCCAATACCGATGGGCGTGACGATCGAGAATGTCACCAAATACACAATGGCCAGAGAGCCACGGGTTCGGGCCACCAGCAGTTCCATGCCCACACAGAAGGCCAGAACCAGCTTGTGGGCGGCCACTGCGCCGAACATGAACCAAACCGTGCTCACGCTGTTCTCCAGACCGATGGCCATTCCTTCAAAAAGCTCGTGCAGGGACAGTGCCAAGATAATGCCCAGTCCCCGTGCCGAGGATCCTTCGCCAGATGGCACTGGCAAATGTGAGTGTCCGTGCCCAAGCTGGTGATGATCGCTAACGGCCTGAGATTCCTCAACCATAATATCCTCTGTGACTGTGTTCTTCCCTTTTAGCAGGACACTGTGCCGCATGCTGTGTCCCCTCGCGAAGGCCCCACTGGCCAATGACTCCTTACGGCTGAGCTTCCGCTGGTGGCGGCGCACGAACGCCGTCATTAGTTCGTCCAATGCGTACATCAGAAAGAAGCCGGTGCAGAGCAACATCTCGGGCAGGGCGAAGGGGGTCTCCGCAAGCATTCCGCAGTTCTGCAGGGCATTTACCACCTCGATCACCTCCGGCAGCATGTGCAGGAAGGTGGTGCAGATGAGCACACCGCCACCGAAGAAGAGCAGACAACGCACTACCGCCGACGCACGGGTCTCCTCCGGACTCTTCTTGGTCCACTTCAACCAGCGGTCGAGGATGTACGGCAGGCTGCCACAGAGCACGGTAATCACCACAAGTACCACCATGGCAACTATCTTGGCCACGAGCAGAGCGTGGCTATCGGCTGACATGTCCACTTCGCCGGTCATCCTCCCGTTATGAGCTGCGAGCAACGACTGAGCTTGGCGGGACCCGCGACCACCAATGGTTTATATGGCCAGTCGTAAATCAACGGACGGTCACTGAAATCGGATCGCTGATTGATATGCGGATACATGGCGCAGAGCGGCCCAGACAATGGCCAGCCTGCGCTATCTCAATAGTATATACATAGTAGTTATCTTCACCCACGGTCACGTGGACAGGTGGCTTTCACCTAGCACGATAGACGAGCCATAAGATGGGGTTTTCCATAAATAATTTCAAATCCAAAAAGGGTTTTGTAATATGGATGCATTTTTGAAGCATTTTATTATGGGAATGCGGTCATTCAAGGAATCATATTATGATAAAGATCTTATTCGATATATTAAGCAGATTACGCACCAGATTTTGTTGATATCTTTTCCAGATCGGTAGTATATATTTTATAAATGTTAAGTTATAAATCTCCTATTAATTTTTATTTTCATTTGACTAAAATAAATCGATTACTAATGATCCAATTGCAAACTACAAGGATATACAAAAGTCGGATTGACGAAATAAGCTTCCTTTCTTGTCAATGGTAATGGTAATGGCAGAACATATGTAGACATTATGACTGACTGACTTTCCTCTTCCTAGAAAACTCTAGTCGCAGTTTCGTCAGTCACTTGACTTTCCTGCATTACGCTGTCAGTAAAAGTTTTCGGACTGAAATTTCAGGTGGCTTAAGGCAATATTTTGTTGCTAACGACAGCTAAAGCCATGGCCTATTCCTATTTCTTCGCTATCATTAGATGACGGTGATAGTTTCATATGATAACTTTGAAACCCGCTACTAATAGAATAAAAAGTGGATCGAATCTCTCTGAAATTCTTCAACATGGCGCGTTACGCACAAAAAGGATAACAATTAGATAAGTGCCGTCCGTGCAAGGAGAAAGGTTCCATCAACGATCGATGCCATAATTGATCCCGGCCGTAATGCTTTGCAAAGTATGCAAACCTATTTTAATAATATTCAAATATGGTGTCGAGATATCTTTTTAAACTTAAATGTCTCTAGGTACAAGTTACTAATGCGACTTGTACGCTTAACTCTTGTTCTTTGGAATAAATCAATTCCAGGTAACCGTTTGGCTTCTAAATTTGGGTTTATCGATCATATTTGGGGCACGGTAAATATAGTCCGGCGAAGGAATTTTATTAAATATTTAACTAATGGATTTTTATTTCAGGATCAAGGGAAAACAAATTTCTAAACAGGATCACTATGTTCTTTGTTTATTACTCGGTTTCTTTTGCGAACTTATTTAATACACTTAAATAAAATATATATGTATTTTGGTTCTTAAAGGTTCCTTGTTAAAAGAAATTAATCAATTTCTTCATCAAAGAAAATGTCAGCTGTTTGCATGGTCTTGTCTGTAAGGTAAAAGCCATATAAGGATCTGTTTTTCGGATCTCATTTAGGGGCAGACATAGTTGGTCTTTCCTTTGGCCTCTCCAACTGAAAGAGGGAAAGCAGCTAGTGAGTTCACAGCACTAATGATGTTCAGTATGCGATCGGATACTTACTTGCTATCTGGAGGCCAAACATTAGAATGAATCCAACCACCGAGGACAGCAGGACCCGCAGGCCGGCATGGTTTTTGGCCACAATCTCGAAGAAGACCACATAGATTAGGGTGCCGCAGGCCAATCCCTGCAGGATTCCCGAGACTGTGCTCGGTTGATTTGCGGCAGAGGACTCGCTGACCGCAATTCCGATTCCGACTCCAATGGGTGTTACCACCGAGAAGACGAGCAGATAGATGACTGCAAGCAGCCACCGTGTATGAGCCATCATAATCTCCATGCCAATGCAGAAGGCCAGGACGAGTTTATGGACTGCGATGGCGCCGCACATAAACCACACGGTGCTGACACTCATCTCTAGACCAATGGCCATGCCGCCGAAAAGTTCATGGAGGGACAGAGCCACGATGATTCCTAGGCCCCGGAGCCAGTTGGGTTCTGCGGGCTGTTCCTTTGTCATTTCCTTTTCCTCAAGCTCAACAACCAGCTCCTTCGGCCGGCCACCGTCCGCTTCCACGACACCCACAATGAGCTGGCGTTGGCGTTGCTGACGCCGTCTCACTACGAAGTGCATAATTTCCTCGATGCAGTACATCAGATAGAAGCCGGTGCATAGCAACACCTCTGGCAGCCCAAACGGCGTAGGCACTAGCATTCGGCAATCCTGCAGTGCACTCACCACCTCTACCACCTCGGGCAGCATATGGATAAAGGTTGTAGCTATGAGCACACCACCGCCAAAATTCAGTAGGCACAGGACCACCTTAAACTCGCGAGCATTGCTCTGGGGCCGAGACGTCCACTTGTAGAAACGATCCAGCAGATAGGGGATAAAGCAGAAAACCAGGGTGACCAGCAGCAACACCACAATGGCCACGATTTTGGCAACTATTAAGTGTTGGTCGAACATGGCAAATGAACTAACTCGCGCAGGTGAATTGACTTTCACTTTACCTCTTATATAGTCGACTCGATATCAAGCTAAAGATATCAACAAATCGGCTAATATTTGCTAATATTAAGGGCTTAGACGCCGGTATTCAGGGAAAATGTGCCTTGGGCTTTAGGCAGGCGTTCGCTCAAATTTCGGCATGATATCTTTTTTTACGATATCTGCCTTTTGCCGGATAGCTCGTGCGATGGCCACTGAATAATTCCATCAGTGAGGTAATCGCCTTTTTTATTTGCTGTCAGCGAAAGTTATCGGTCTGAAAATTCAGCAGGCGAAAGCAAATATTCCGTTGGTATCGCTAGTTAAAGCTCTATGCACCTAAAGGTCCCGCGCTATCGTGTGGCGATGGCAACAGTTTCACCTGATAACTTCGACACCGAGTTCCCGTTGCCGAATGCCCAATAATAACACGGCCAGTGAGTCAGGGAAGGCGCTATCTCTGCCGGGGTTGGGGGTAAAAGTAAATAAATCATTCCTTGAGTACCTCTTAATAATTTATTAAACATGTTAAGCCAATGTTTTACAACATAAGAGAATAGACACCGACAAGCTAGCGTGAAAGCGATTTGTTTTGTTTTTTCCTAAAATAACATGAAAATAGATATTACTTTAAGACAGCGTGAAATTGTGGAGAGACGACTACGATTTTGAAAATCAGCGGAAAAATATCAAAGTTAAGCAAAAAATCGATCTATTTATGTGAGGTCTGAAGCAAAACAAAAAATATTATTAAACTAGTAAAAGCTCATGATTTTTATACTCAAACTAAATAAATAAATAAATACATTATGAGCTAGAGCTACAAAATGTTGTAAAAACATTCATAATTGTTAAACGCAAATCATATTTGTTCAAAAAATCCTAACAAAGCTATACTACTAGTATTTATATATCTAATAATTATTAATTATAATTAGACTGATGCGTTCGTTATCTGAAAATGTGATTTAAAACAGATATAAACATAAGCTGGCAGAGAAAAGCCGCCCGCTCAGCATCAAGAACAAGACAACGCGACAGAGTGAGAAAGAAGTTCCGTGCCGAACAAAACGTCGGCAGAATTAGGCAAGTTGAAATAAAGCCAGAAAACGGATAAATTTCACGAGACCGAAGTGGAAACACAAATCAAACACGTGCTCGTTTTCCGACAACGCTTTCTTTCGGCCACAGGACAACGAGTCCCGGGCCCACCAGTTCCAGAACAGGATCGCCAGGGCGCTGATAAAGCGCTCACAAAGGGGTAAGCTGTAAAGGGTGAATTACATATGTACATACATACATACATACATACATACATACATACATAGATACATATGTAGGACACTGGCTGTTGGGAGTCCCAGTCATGGTACTTTTGCGACAAGATAAGGCTCCTTACGACCTGCAAAGACGTGGTTTCCCGAACGGGTTCGACCGCCAGGTTTCTGCATCCATCCGTTCGGAGAATACTCCAAAGCTGAAGGATCTTGCTGCTGCTGGGTATCGGAATTGAATCGGCCCCCAATATCGACGTGCCGCATGTCCGTTAATGCCTTTAAGGCCCTTTGCTATTAAATAAAATCTTGATAAATTCCCTCTGTTTCGCCGTTTTGCACCGCATTATATAATATTCCTGCGTACAGGTGCAGATGAGGAAATTTCATCTTGCTTAAAGTAGACAGGAAGAAAATAAGCAAAATTGTAAGTTTGGAGAAATTTGCTCGGTTATTTTTTCGTCTCCACGTGTTGCCAAGTACAGTATCCAGCGCGAAAGCAGAGAAGAAAAGAAAATGGTAGAAAAAATGCGTATCCTCCACAGTACTGCCAGTTGATAAAAGCTAAAAAAGCTGAGAAATTGAATTAGTAAATTTTGGTATTCTTCTTGATTGTAAAATATTAGTTTTTTGTTATTTTGCAAAGCATAGGGTAGTAAAATTTTAGCTATAAGTTAGCTCCTCCGCTACTCCTCCACTCCTTTGCAAAGCATAGGGCAGTAAAATTTTAGCTATAAGTTAGCTCCTCCACTAGAATTCATTTTCGATCCTATTAAGTACATATGAACATATTCATATTGCAAAAACGTATATTACTAAATAAACATTAAATATATTATATATTTAAGGCTATTTTGATAGATCTGATAGATCTAGCGGAAATAAGCTTAGCTGGATACTCCACAAGGCATGGAATTGAGTACCGCAAGTGGCATTGTCAGGTTTGACGATGCAGGCAGCTCCCGCAGAGCAACGCCCTTGGGAAAGGCAAGGGATTCAATTGGTCAGGAATCAACCAAAGCTCCTTCCCAGCCCATACAACTTATGGGAAATCCACTCGTACAACGCGAGGGTCGGATTGGTGCCCACATTACCATAGAAGGACGACAAATCAGGGCCACCTTGGACACCGGAGCAAGTAACAGCTTCATTTGTGAAGGGTTGGCCCAAGAGCTGGATAACGGAAAAAACATGCGCTACCTTCCGATCCAGGTGAAGCTAGCCGACGGCACCAGTCGGTACCTTTCGACAGCGTTGGAATCCGTTATCCATTTGGGGAACGCGCGTGTCCCCACCGTCCTTCTCGTCATGTCGGATACATTCGACGGTATACTCCTTGGAATGGACTTCCTCTGCGACATTAGAGCCACGATCCAGTGCGCAGGCCTGACCCTAAGACTTCAACCCGATGCCTTCTTTAAGTCGGCAGGAAAGCGATCACGAGCCACCACAGAACTACGGCCAGAGACATTCGAGTCACGGCAGTGTATTGCTCCACGAGCTCAACCCAAACAGACGCATTTTCAACCACTAGGAACCCACCAGGGCAGTGCTTTATTGGCAGGCCACACTGCAACCAGACCAGAAACGTCCGAAGGCGTGGAGACGCGGCAACACTCACCCACCGAGAACAGCAGTCCCAATCCCAGCTGGGTGCCAGCGGTGTCCTCAGGCCGCTCGATTCGCTACCTGGATGAGGAGGGAGAAGATCGGTTCCGAATTCAATTCAACCGATACGGGAAAATTATGGTTTTTCTGCGCTCAATCCGAAGAAAAGAGGGGGTAGGATACACTACAACCAGACCAGAGACGTTTGAAGTCGAGGAAACGGGGCAACACTTGTCCACCGAGAACACCAGTTCCAATCCCAGCTGGGTGCCAGCCCCAAACGGATGGACCACCCCGAACGGCATGCTTCCTGCCCCCTTACGTGATCGCATACTGCAAAAGTTGGCGGTGTCCTCAGGTCGCTCGATTCGCTACCTGGATGAGGAGGGAGAAGATCGGTTCCGAATTCAATTCAACCGAAACGGGAAAGTTATGGTTTTTCTGCGCCCAATCCGAAGAAAAGAGGAGGTAGGCCACACTGCAACCAGACCAGAGACGTCTGAAGGCGAGGAGACGCGGCAACACTTGCCCACCGAGAACAGCAGTCCCAATCCCAGCTGGGTGCCAGCCCCAAACGGATGGACCACCCCGAACGGCATGCTTCCTGCCCCCTTACGTGATCGCATACTGCAAAAGTTGGCGGTGTCCTTAGGCCGCTCGATTCGCTACCTGGATGAGGAGGGAGAAGATCGGTTCCGAATTCAATTCAACCGAAACGGGAAAGTTATGGTTTTTCTGCGCCCAATCCGAAGAAAAGAGGAGGTAGGCCACACTACAACCAGGCCAGAGACGTTCGAAGTCGAGGAAACGCGGCAACACTTACCCACCGAGAACAGCAGTCCCAATCCCAGCTGGGTGCCAGCCCCAAACGGATGGACCACCCCGAACGGCATGCTTCCTGCTCCTTACGTGATCGCATACTGCAAAAGTTGGCGGTGTCCTCAAGAAGCTCGATTCGCTATCTGGATGAAGAAAAAGAGGATCGGTTTCGGATTGAATTCAACCGATACGGGAATGTTAAGGTTTCACTACACCAAAAAAGGGATGCGGTGTGACACATACGCACGTATAAATACTTACATAATCCCACATGTTTAACCTTAGAATTAAGACCGGCACGAAGCCGCTGCAAATTTATTTGAAGGCCCACAGAAGAGTCTTTGTTATAATTATAAGTTTTAACATTAAAACACTAACTAACGGCTGAGACTGCAGCTGTGTCCAGGAATACCAACCAAACGAGAGGACAGAGAAGAGGCGAAAGAAACCAAGCATGAAAGAGAAGAGCCGAGCCCAACAGTTGCTGACGATGGCATTGTAAAGGTAAACCAAAATCAATATTTATATTTATATATTAAAATTTTTAAGTTTAATTTTAAATACAGGGTGCTGAATAACGGTTGCCTTGACATCGAGGCAAACTATTTCCGGCTGATTTCAATGGCGTGTCTATCGATAGTCAGCTGTCATCCTATCGTTGTATCGGAGCGCAACTCTCGCACCCACACATAACACTTTGATAGGGAAACAAATCTTTTCGGCCCCAAATGCAAGTGCAAAACGCTCTAGCAGCGTCTGTAGTGCATTCAAAATTGAAGTGAAATAATATAATAGCGAAGTCCAGGCGACCGGGAGCCAGGAGTGGAACCAGAAGTAGCTCTAGCGCCCAGTGCGTATGAAAATCGATAGCGGTCGCGGTTTGATTCAAGGTAAACCAACCGCGCGCTACATACATGAATGAAAGCAGCCCTCCCTGCTGATTTTGGCTCACCTTGAACCCCTAAGCACTGCCGAGGGGGCCAAGAGGCGCTCCGCACCCAATCAATCTCTGTGTTTGTGTGTATATACCTGTGCCCTGTTTCCGCGTGTGTACAAACATCAGTGCCGCTTGCAGAACAGCTGTTCGGTTTCAGTTTCTGTTCTATTTGCTGCAATCCAAACAATTAGCAAGAATTGATATTACTCAATTTGCGGGGCAGGCACCTCCTAACATTCTTCGCCTGGCGATGTCTTATCGGTGCCTATCGCTGGTCGCGGCGGGGGAGGGGCGTGATTTGTGCAGCAAGGCGAAGGTGAAAGTCGACCGTCAGCTGGTATTAAATAAACTGGAAAAAACCCGTTATGCAGAGCAGCTGTTCGCCAGCAGTACCCAGTAGCAATTGGGGCACAAAATGCCCCGCCGCAGCTTTTGGATACACCCGGAGGGTACTTAAGAAGGCCCCGGACGAGTGTGATTTCCCAGTTATATCCGGGTAGCCGCCGACGCCAGCGCTATTATCACGCCCAAAACGCAGACCATTGTAAATTAGAAGCGATTGCGCGCACCCAGCTTTATGTAGAACCTAATTGAAGTTTTCTTTGTTTGCTTGCAGGGTGCTGCACGGCAATTCGACGGCTTTTATGTGATTATTACTATGAAATTGGATGAGATTGTTGCATGGTAAGATAGCACTTTACACTCTATAGTTCTCTGCATTATCTAATTCCCGGGTTTTGTGGGTGCGTACCAGGTACCAAAAGAAAATCGGCACCTATGACAAGCAAGAATGGGAGAAGACAGTCGAACAGAGGATCTTGGATGGCTTCAATAATGTCAATTTGAAGAACACTAAGCTTAAAACGGAGTTGATCGATGTTGACTTGGTGCGCGGTATGTATATTTATTTATCGCACGTAAAATATGGTTATAGAAAACCCTGTTTGCAGGTTCTACATTTCCCAAGGCCAAGCCCAAGCAATCGCTACTCACCGTGATCCGCCTGGCCATTCTTCGGTATGTGTTGCTGCCCCTTTACGCCCAATGGTGGGTCAAACAGACCTCACCCAACGCCTTTGGCTTCATTCTGGTCCTCTACCTCACCCAGCTGGTCAACTGGGCCATCTACGTCCTGCACAGCAACAACCACAATGAGCCACTGGTCTACGACAAGCCCTTGAATGGCTCTCTTCTGCAGACTGGAACAGCGGGCGAAGACGCCGACAAACAGGATGAGCATGCTGACCTGTTGAGCGCACTGCTGATACCCTGCGCTCTGAGCCTGCTAATTAGCCTGATCCACTCGCAAATCGTGGCCACCAACACGGCGACTGGAGGAACTAATGGAAGCAGTACTAAGAACAAGCTTCGACGATTTTCCATGACCAGTAACATTGGTGACAAAGCCACGGTTCGGGAGCATCGACTAAGGCGACGCAAGAAGTTTGTGAGTCGGTGAGTCTGGATGGAATACCTTATGGCAATCAGCTTACTTTAACTTACTTACAGACCTCGTCAGGTGGAGATTGAGCCCAACAGCAGCAGTATCTCAATACCAGCCAGACGCAACACCACCAGTAGTGGGCTTGAGGTGCTTTCCAGACCGGTCGTTCAACCTTCCACAACAATCGTAAGTGGCGTTGTCCCACCAGACCCTATCTTGGCAGCAACCCCGTCGCGGCCCGTCGTCTTAAAGCGGAGCAGCACCGAGGAGACATATATAACCACCACTGCCATCAGCGCACTCCACAGGCCACAGGCTACACCGTCCGCAGACGCGGAAGCGAAGGGCTTTGATCTTAGTAGTCAGACGGGGGGACCCACCGCGGCCACCCTCGAGAGCCCCAAAAAACGGAACGTCAACTGGCACACTCCTATCCAGATATACGCCACCTACGAGCGCACCGAGCAGCCCTCCTCGAGCCAGTCTGGCAGAGAAGAACAGGATGATGCCATTGTCAATGAGGAAATCCGTACACTCAAGCCCTCCTATCAGTCGCGTCGCAACATTGGCGAGGACGATGGCTTCGAGAGCTTAAACGGAAAAAGTTCCAGCGGTGAAGATAACAACCATTCGCCATTGCCGAATGTGGCAGCTAGTGTAGTGGCTCCCCCAGTTGCTGTCCAAAGCAGCCAGCTGCGCCTGCGCTTAAACACCGGGAACAGCAGCTCCAACAACAGCGCTCCTCCAGCGGAAAAGTTGTCTCAGTCGCGAGGCAATGAGTCCACCACCAGCTGTGCCGAGTCGGATGAATGCGATGAAGCGGATATCATTTCCAGCCCGGCTTCGGGCTGCAATCAGGAGTGCACCACCTCGGCCACCGACTGGCTGGGGGTGACAACTAACAGCGAAGATTGTAGTTACACCTCCGACCTAGACCATTCGGACGGCGGATTTAAGCACGCGGCCTGCAGCGATGAGGATCCTGGCGAGCTGGACATAACGCCGACCACCATACTGAATCCGCACAGCAGTCTCGACCGCAGTAAGTGCCAAAACAATGTTGAATTTATGCAAGGAAATTAATAAATTTAATTTACTTTGTTCAGTTAGCTGCACCATCTGGGATCAACGCGACGCGAAGAAGGCTCAGCTGTCGGTTCTGGAAATAGCCTCGTGTATAATTGAGCGCGTAGACTCGATGGGAGAGACCAACGATTACATCTACATAGGGGTGGTCTTCTCCTTTATACTCACTTTGATCCCGATTTTCTGCCGCCTGTGCGAGGTAAGACTAATCGCAGACGTATGCCTCTCAGTGTTTACATTGTCATCATGCTTGCAGATTACCCTCGGGAGCGATGCGGAAAAGGCCAGCGAAATTAGCTACTTGTACATGCCGCAGCTGCTTTGGGAGAAGTCGTCGGCATCGCTGTTCAATCTTTTAGGTTTTGCATTCGGCGAGGCCCAGTGGGAACGCACCGTCCTGGCTCTGGGCTTTGTCCAACGGCTTTGTCTGACCCTCATTCTGTTTACAATATTTGCCGTGGCGGAACGAACCTTTAAGCAGCGATTCCTGTACGCGAAACTCTTTTCCCATTTGACATCTTCACGGCGCGCACGTAAGTCAAATCTGCCGCATTTTCGGCTGAATAAGGTACGCAACATCAAGACCTGGCTAAGCGTGCGATCGTATCTAAAGGTGAGCTTGCATAGCAGTGATGTATATAGAGATAAAAGGTCTGATATGATATCTCGACAAATATATTGTGTATATATAAAGCGAGATCACGTTATTCTCTCGATTGATATCCCCAATATATTGAAATATTAAATAATGTTTTTTAAATAATACAATTTTCGATCTTCTGTAGAAACGTGGTCCACAGCGATCAGTGGATATAATTGTGTCCGCTGCCTTCATAGTCACTCTGCTTCTACTGGCCTTCCTCAGCGTAGAGTGGCTGAAGGACTCAGTGCACCTCCACACACACCTGACCCTGGAGGCGCTTATCTGGTCGATCACCATTGGAATATACCTACTGCGCTTCATGACACTGGGTCAGAAGATCCAGCACAAGTATCGGAGCGTGTCCGTGCTGATCACTGAACAAATCAACCTGTATCTCCAAATCGAACAGAAGCCCAAGAAGAAGGAGGAGCTAATGGTGTCCAACAGCGTGCTCAAGCTGGCGGCCGATCTGTTAAAGGAGCTCGAAACGCCATTTAAGATCTCTGGCCTCAGCGCCAATCCGTATCTATTCACAACCATCAAGGTAGTCATACTTTCGGCCCTCTCGGGCGTGCTTAGCGAGGTCTTGGGCTTCAAACTGAAGTTGCACAAAATCAAGATCAAGTAAATCCTATGACGGAAGCGAGCGCGCAGAATGAGCATATTTTGTAGTACAACTTTTTCGAAACGCTTATTAAAAGGAAATCTACAATTAAACCTAACTTTAAATTAGTTTAATGACTACATTTAAGTGAGCCAATGTTCTTGTTTGTCAAGTGATTATTTAGCAGCGATAACAAAAAACCTACTACTGGCTACGTAAATCAATATGCATTAATATTTACCCACCCCATTATACATTCTAGAATCTAGAGCGACCTGCACAATCACAAATCATGTTAACTACCTAAATTATAAAACGAATCGTATTAAGTTCAAAGAACTTTAGACATCAAATTTATACACCCTCATCCGATTAGTCCACTCTCAGCCTCATGTTTAATTCCTACAACGGTCTCAGCTACAGTGTTGCAATTAATAAATGTTAGAAACCCATTTAAAGTCCTTTCTTGTTTATATAAGCTTAATCTGCTTTTGAAGTGGCAATAAGAAGTCGAGCCAAGGGCGATATTTCAGGCTTTGCTGCAGGCGAATATTTGTTGCGTTTCATTTATTTATTTTATTCATTTTGGTTTACTTCATCGAACAAATAAAGTGTGAATAACTAAGCAATTAGCTGTTACTAAGGTAATTTTTTTGTGTTCAATGGAAAACTGGAAACAAACTCGAAAGGAAAGTAAAGAATTCAATCAATTCAATTCAAAAATATCATGCACTATTTTCGTGAAAAATAAATAATAACTTATATGTATATCCAGTTTAACTTTTTTTATACATAAACATTGTTTAGTGTTTAAACTTCTACTTAAAATTGTTTTAAAAATTCAATTTGGTATCACAGAAACTTCATAAGCGATCTAAAGAGTTTAATTGCTGGATCTTTTTGAAACTGTAATAATACTTGGTAAAATTGTTATTATTCGAATTCTGGCTACCTTATAAAGGGATGTTTTAGCATTTTAACTCTAAATTTCTTAATAATTCAGATTGCTTTTCATATCGATTTAATGAGTAAACGAACGAAACTCACATTTCTACTATGGTCTCATTTCCCAATTTGGTAAACTATGGCAGAATGCAACATCGAAATCGAAAATTATTACCCTGAACTGAACATTTTAAGGAAGGAAAATAAATTTCACATATGTACAATGGATAGGAATAAAACTACGATTAATGCTTGATGTTGTATTATTATAACTTTACATTCAGTTGACGATATTCAGTAAACGATTTACTTAAAACTAATAAATGCAACAGTTTCGACATAAAAGCTGGCATTAAATGCCTGTAAATGCACCTGCTCCCCGAGTTCGTTTGGCATGGCATGAAAATCAGATTTACATGCGGAAAACTCCAAACTTGGTGTCCTGTCCTCCGTTGTTGAGGGCTGCCTTCAGGCTCAGGCCCAGGACCTGGCGTGTATTGGCGGGATCGATAATGCCATCATCCCAAAGGCGAGCCGTACTGTAGTATGGTGAGCCCTCCGCTTCAAACATCTCCACGATAGGAGCCTTCAGCTTCTGTGCTTCCTCCTCACTGAACTCCTTACCGGCTCGTTTCCGCTGGTCCTGTGTGATCTGGGCTAGAACATTGGCCGCCTGAGCACCGCCCATAACAGAGATGCGCGAGTTTGGCCACATATACAGGAACCGTGGCGAATAGGCACGTCCACACATTCCATAATTGCCGGCACCGTAGGATCCCCCAATAATAACTGTGAACTTGGGCACATTGGCACAGGCCACTGCAGTAACCATCTTCGCTCCGTTTTTGGCGATTCCATTGGCCTCGGCGTCGCGTCCGACCATGAAACCTGATTGGGAGAATATATTACATGTCAGATTATATTCTGTTAATGTTCCAGTTAATCTTACCCGTAATGTTTTGCAGGAAGACCAACGGAATCTTGCGCTGCGCACACAGCTGAATAAAGTGGGCGCCCTTGAGGGCGCTCTCAGAGAAAAGCACTCCGTTATTTCCCACTATTCCCACCGTGTGGCCGTAAAGCTTTGCAAAGCCGCACACCAAAGTCTCTCCATACAGCTTCTTGAACTCCGTAAAGCGACTTCCGTCGACAATGCGGGCAATCACTTCGCGTACGTCGAAGCTCTTGGTCAGGTTGGGGCCCACAATGCCGTACAGCTCACGAGGATCGTAACGCGGAGCTTCGACGGTCATTGTCGGATTAGCATCTCGGAAGTTCGACTGACTCGAGTGCACCAGTTGGTCGTTGTAGGAGTTGGTGCCGGGCAGGTTAAGGTTGCTCACAATCTGGCGAGCCAGATACAAGGCGTGCTCGTCATCGACGGCATAGTGATCCGTCACGCCCGAGGTTTTGCAGTGCAGATCCGCGCCACCAAGGTCCTCGGCGGACACCTCCTCTCCGGTGGCTGCCTTTACCAGGGGAGGACCAGCCAAGAAAATGGTTCCCTGCTTCTTAACAATGACGCTCTCATCGGCCATAGCTGGTACGTAGGCTCCTCCGGCTGTACAGCTGCCCATGACCACGGCGATCTGTGGAATTCCTTGAGCCGACATGTTTGCCTGGTTGTAGAATATACGCCCAAAGTGCAGTTTATCCGGAAAAACTTCTGCCTGGCGAGGAAGATTTGCACCACCCGAGTCGACGAGGTAAATGCAGGGCAACCGATTTTCTAGAGCGATCTCCTGGGCACGAAGATGCTTCTTCACTGTGATGGGATAGTAGCTTCCACCCTTAACAGTGGCATCGTTGGCGACCACCACGCAGTCCGTACTAGAATTACAATCAACGTGAATTAACAGTATGTAAAATAGGACGGCAGATTGTAAAAATATAATATAATAGTTGTAGTTCTATTTACGAAAACGGTCTCTTCACGTAAAGATACATTTGCAAAATATGAAGTGAATTTAAACCTATAAACATACCCGCAAACTCGTCCCACTCCGGTTACAATGCCGCCAGAATTGACCACCTCCTCGCCGTACAACTCGTGGCCTGCCAGAGCGCTCAGCTCTAGGAAAGAAGATCCCTTGTCCAGCAGCAGATTGATTCGATCCCTTGCCAGTAGTTTGCCCCGCGAGGTGTGTCGCTCTATCGCCTTCTGTCCGCCCCCAGTCAGCACCTGGCTAGTGTAGCTGCGCAGCTTCTCGACCAGCTTTCCCATTTCTCTGGCATTTTCCTGCGTAAAGGAACCTCTACTTCAGCAATCATAGAGGTTGAAGTGTGCATCTTATACCTTGTACTCGGCCGACTGCTTGTCCACATCGCTGGGCAGAACGTTCGCCTCGCCCACGTGAAGGAGTCGCACCTGGCTGCGCAGCACATTGGAGGACAGCGAGCTCCTTAGCAGCGCATTCAACCGGATCATTTTATGGACGGTTTTACGGGAGTTACTGTCTGGAATTTACCTGGCCGATGTTACGTCAGTATAGGATAGTGATAATAACAGCGCAACAGATGGTTGCGATGATCGCGAAGGGGCGCCAACTATCGAAAATAATTGAATTCGCCAGGGCTGCAACATCTGAATGCCAAAAATATATTGGGAATACATTAAAATATTTTTAAATACAGAAAAAATATATATTAGTTTTAAAATGGACAATTTAAGATGTAGCAGTTTTTAAATCGTAATTCTATAGCAGTTTTTAAATTGCAATTGTACAGCAGTTTTTATTTTGTTTTTGGAGAGTCAAATACAAATAAAAATTCTTTTATTGCTGATAAATAGAGTTCCAGAATTTTTAAGTGTTCGTATTGTCAGAATTTTTAAGATTTAGTCAGTTCTTCGACCTTTAACCTACATTATGAGCCACTCGGAGGCTGGCAAATCTAGTCTAATGAATACCCTCACGGGTCTGATGAACACCGTAGTCAGCAACAAGATAGAGATGCAGGACGATCACTTATTTCCCCACTTTACAGACGAGACCATGCTGATGGTGTAAGTGGGCGAGAATAGTCTAAGTACGTGCCTATAAAGACTTTTACTATCCGCCAGGAGATCAGCCTTAGTCTGGTGAAGTGTTGGTGGTAATTTTATTTGTGCTAAAGGTGCTCATTTCGCTCAAGGTGCTCTTTTCGCTCCCGGTGCTCTACTTCCAAAGGTGATAGTAGCCGTTTGGTCTGCCTGCTTGTACTGATCGTAAACAAGAGTTTCCTAGAGACAGCGACAATGCCTGTGAATTCCAATGCCCAAGATCATCGTGAAATCCTTCCAGGCCATGAAGCCTGTATGAATCGTTGTTTCCCTATGCTTGACTATGCGAATAACCAAGGAAGCTACTGCCGCGGCAACAGGATGCTGCAAATTCTGTTCAATCTCACTAGCCTTTCATTCTGGTCATCCTCTGCATCCTTCCGATCGATAAGATCTTGTCAATCCTCTATTATGTTTGCGTTGTGACCTTGTAATTCGTCGCATTACTTATACTGTATCTGTTCAATAGTCTGAGTGGTTTTAATTGTTTAGGAATATCCAGGAAGAGCATCCTCCTGCAAAACGAGTGTGGGGAGCGAGGTTTAACAACTAATGGCCAAGGCGACTCCAATATTATTGGATGGAATAATTGCTACAGGGCTGTTAAAAACGTAGGGAGCTGTACAAGGGCTTTCTGGGATTTACACTTTCCTCGATGTGAATTGTCTACCAGGCCAACTTTAATTTATTTTAAACGCTAATCAACCAATTTAATGGCTGTAAAACGTTGGGAATAAATAAGCTATAGGATATAGTCGACCGATTTTCATTAAATATAAACCAAAATTCTGAAGACTAACTACAAAGTTTCATTCAGATAGCTTTTAAACTGAGAGACTTGTTCGCGTATAATCGGACAGACGGACAGACGGACATGGCTAGATCGACTCGGCCGTTGATCCTGATCAAGAATATATATAATTTATAGGGTCGGTGATGTCTCCTTCACTGCGTTGTAAACTTCTGACTGAAATTATAATACCCTGCAAGGGAATAATTTAATAAAAATAACTTAATTTTTACTGTGTTTTTTTTTTTAATTTAAAAGCTTATAAACTTTTTAAAAAACGTTACCATATATATCAAAACTTTAACTTTAATGTTTTTATATTTAGTTTAAGAAATTTCTTATGCATTTTTTTAAGATTAATATAAATAACTTTATAAATACAAAGTGATTTAATTTGTATTGTTTTTTATTTAGTTTAAGAAGGTGCTTGTGAATTATTTTTGTAAGTGGACAGAATACATATATTGTTTAGTTTTAAGGAATGGGCAAAAGTTTTCTCTTGGAATTTGTTTGTTTTTAGGGGTGGGAAAACGTTTCTTAAAACATTTTCTGAACCGTAGCCACTTTTTAAAATTATATATTTTTGAAGGTTTTTATTATTTGAAAATTCAAAATTCCTAAAATCGTGAGATAACCATTATGTTACGATTTCAAGAAAAAAAAATTTTAAAAGAAATCTTTTTTAGGTAAACAGAGAAAATTTTTAAAGTCCCATATTTTTTTAAAATTTAGATTTATTCAAACGATGTTATTGCGATTAAAAAAAATAAAACTATAACTCGTCAAATGGTAATTCTTAAGCACTTATAACAAGGAAGGAAGCTAACTTCGGCCCATCGAAGTTTTCTTGCAGATTTGAAAATTTAATAAAAAGTTAAAACCGAGATTCTGGAATAATAAAAAATGTCCAAATCTCAAATTTGATAGAAATATATAGAAAATCAGCGAAGTTATAATTTTTATACCCTTGCAGGGTATTATAATTTCAGTCAGAAGTTTGCAACGCAGTAATGGAGGCATTTCCAACCCTATAAATTGATCAGGGGATCAACAGCCGAGTCTATCTAGCAATGTCCGTCTGTCCCACTGTACCAAGAGTACTAAAAGGGCACACACTGTAACACTTTGTCCCAGTGTTTATACAATTCAAGACCTCGGTCATAAACCTAAGTGGCCGAAATACGAACCGCTCGCTGTGCCTTAGCCCGCACACAGAAAGTGCATGTGTCGGCATAATTGTAACACGAGCGGACCTTATGTATGTGCATAAACATTCGCGCTCCAGACTATGTGAGCTTAGCTATATACTTAAGAATATATATATCTCCGCTGCCGCTGTTGGCAGCTACGAGACTTAGACCTTTTTAATTCCCAAGTAAATCTGTGAAGTTAAGAACCTCCTACGATCTCAGAGCGGCAACAACGGCTGCTCTGACAGAAATGAAATTGTTAAACTAAACACAAGAAATAATACTGAATAAAAGAACTAAAACTAAAACCTATTGGATTGGATATTTACTGGTGGAACAATGGTGGAGGATTACACATATTATGACCGTGACATCAAATTATCTTCGGACTACGATTTGATTTGATTCTTCTGCAACACAAAGACTAAAAGGGGAAATCGAGAAAAATTAGCAGCAGACGACGGAAAAAACAAATATCGCAGTGAGTAGAGTGTGATGTGTGCAAAAAGAAGTGGTGTGGTTCAACGACTCAAAGCCAGAAGGGCTGAACTACTGAAGCTATTAAATAGCGGAAGTAAATTGAGCTTGAACAAATCAGTGAAAATAAACGCCGAAGTTGAGCACATAAAAACCTTATTGTATCAAAGAAAAAGTCAAACCACAGCCACACACACATCCACCTACCCTGCAATCCAGAGTCTAGCAAAAGCTAATATAAAACTACCTCCACCACAGAAAAAGGAAATACCAAAATTGCAGAAGAAGTGCCCAAACGACTGCGAGGGACCACTGTGCTCGCCCCATTGCGAGTACACCTGTGCAGCCAGCACCGGTGCCCCAACATAGAGGACCGACGAGGAAGTCCAGCCTGTGCAGCCAGCACCGGCCACGTCTTGCCATCCAAGCGAGACCACGGAGAAGGGAACCAACAGCGCTTCCTAGAGCGCATATTTTTTTAACCATGCACTGCGTTGCATAATTTTTTTATATTGCACTACGATGCATATTTTTTTTATAGTCTATAAAAAACTAATGTAAAATTGAGCGACATTAAAGTTGCCCAATTAGCGTGTGGCCTGAAAACCATACAAAAACTAGGCAGGTTTTTTATGTTAAAACAAATTTTCACTTTTATTATAATCATAAAATTTAAAAAAAAAATCACATTAAAAATTTATGGTCCAATAAGGCAAAAAATTTTTTTTAACTATATGAGCCAAACTAAATGGCAAATCAATAATAGACTAAATTACACGCTTAACGTAAAAAAAAGGAGCTGAGCATCTTTTAATCTCTGAATCTCTGAAGAGTCAGAATTATCAGATTCACCAGGACCTGAACAAGCTAGGACTGATGACCCTATCTATCTATACAGATCCTGAAATAGAGGAAAACTATATATTAACAACCTCACTATCCCGGCAGTCCTTATTCAATCTGAATTATCAGACCAGGACTTGACCGACACGGATTCTAACAGCAGCATTGTAGAAGTAAAACCAAACACAATGGCTGATAGGACAATTGCCCAAAGGGCATACATTAAAGAAATATCAAATGCCATCCCGAAGTTTAACGGGCAAAGGATACACCTTCAGAGATTCGTAACAGCTTTGAAGTTAGTTAACCTTACGAAAGGCACATTCGAGGGTTTGGCAGTGGAAGTCATTAAATCCAAAATAATTGGATCGACATTATACAAAGTCCAAAACGAAAACACAATAGAAGGGATAATTAAAAAACTGCAAGACAGTATAGTCGGAGAAAAATCCCACGTAGTTATAGCCAAAATGGAAATAACACGCCAAAGAGGTAAAACTGCAGAAAAATTCACCACAGAAATTGACAACCTACGAAAGCTCCTAGAAGCTTCGTATATTGATGAAGGCCTATCGGCCGAACACGCTGACAAATATAGCACCAAGGAAGCCATCACCACAATGATCAAAAATTGTGAGCATGATTGCCTCAAATTAATATTGCAAGCAGGCAATTTTGCGACCATGAATGAGGCCGTCACCAAGTACTTAGAATGTAGTATTGAAATGACAGGCAATGCCAATTCTATATTGTACACCCAAAGAGAAAATAATTGTCGCGGTAATAATTATAAAAACAATTATCGCGGTCGAGATAATAATCGAGGTAATTATAACAATACCGGATATTACCAGAATAACGGATATAATCAAAACAATGGTTATAACAGAAATAACAACTATTACAGAAACAACAACGGTAATGGCAATAACAACAACAAACACAATAGCCCAAACAAATTCGGGAAACTCCCAAACGCCTTTAATTACAAGACAGTAAATAACCCCAAAATTCACACCATAAATTTCAGTCAAAAAACATTCGTCACTTTCATAAACGTAACAACAGGAAAAGAATTAGTTTTTCTACTAGCTACAGGTGCGGAAATATCCATATTGAAGGAAAATTCCGATAATTTTCAAAACATTAAAAATAATCACATCATAAACATAAAGGGTATAAGTCAGGAAGTTACCAAATCAAAAGGCTTAACTTCCATCGAAATTCAAACTTCTAAGTACATAATTCCACATGATTTCCATATCGTAAATATGCAATTCGATATTCCATGTGATGGAATACTAGGAATCGATTTTATGAAAAGATACAACTGTCAGTTAGACTTCAAGCCGTCTGAAGACTGGCTTATAATTAGACCAAACAGTCTTAAATATTCGATTTATGTTCCAATAGCAAACACACAGAACACTCAATGAGTTCATTCGTTCATACATCTCAGTTGACAAAACAGATACGATACTTCGTCAATTGTTTTAATATGACCTCCTCTATGGCACATGGCTATTGGCCATATGAGCTAGTTTTTGGTAAAATTTCAAATTTACCGATACATTTTACTAGCATAGATAACATAAAACCCCTGAAATTTAGATTAGAACAGGCATTTAAGAGAGCTAGACTAATGCTAGAATCCCATAAGCTAAAGCAGAAAATTAGTTACGACAAAATTAGTTTAGATTTTGATTTAAAAATAGGAGATCAGGTTCTATTGAAAAATGAAACAGGACATAAGTTAGATTTTAAATATACAGGACATTATAAGGTAAAACAAATAGGAGATAGAGATAACATAACTATATTAAATAATAAAAATAAAAAACAAATCGAACATAAAAATAGATTAAAACTCTTTATTTCATAATCAATTTTCATTTCATATATATATATATAACGTATGGCCATACATAAAATAAGCGTACATAATTAAACCATATATATCAAATATGAATTTAAGATAATAAGTAAATTTGTGAAGTTAAAAGCCTCTTACGAGCTCAGAGCGGCAACAACGGCTGCTCTGACACAAATGAAATTGTTAAACTAAACACAAGAAATAATACTGAATAAAAGAACTAAAACTAGAACCTATTGGATTGGATATTTACTGGTGGAACAATGGTGGAGGATTACACATATTACACTGTCAGTTTTTAAGATATTTTAGTCGAATTTCATATTTGGCCATCTTATATTATTTCAGAATTTCGGTTTTAATTTCATGAAAATCGGACGACTATATCCTATAGCTGCCATAGGAAACTGACAGACTAGTTTGCGTATAATCGGACAGACGGACATGGCTAGATCGACTCGGCTGTTGACCCTGATCAAGAATATATTTGAGTTATAGGGTCGAAAATTACGTTGCACTGCGTTGCAAACTTCTGACTGAAATTATAATACCCAAGGGTATAACAAGGGTTCTAAAACATGAATCGCAAACTCTTAATGAAGATGAAAAAATGCTGACCATGAACAAATTATGAACAAAAATTTTAAAAATAATTTTGGCTTCAATTTGCCCAATGAGTTAACCATAACAAATTGATTGCCACTATAAAATTTGAATCCTGGCTTTCAAGGGGATTATATGCAACACCTAAAAAAAAAACATTCTTGCAAAAATGAAACCCTTTCAAAGAGATTGTATCCTCAATTTCGATTAAATTCTAATTAAATGAAGTGTTTCATATATTGCAGATATAGCCATTAGTTTTATAGACGTATAAGGATATTCTTCTAAGTATATTCTACTCCTGCAACGGGAATGCTCGCATCTTGATGGAAGTATGTATATAATGGAACTTGTTTTGTAAACCATATTGTTTCGCATAATTATGCAGATATTATAGAAAGAGCAGCAACTGCTTCCGACGAATATCCAATAAATATTTCAGCATTTCAAATTTTACATTCAAGGGAGTTCTCTATAAATTATCTTGAATGTGTTTGTGACAATTTGCTTAAAAGTGTGAGAAACAATTTCCTTACTCGCGGCCCACGCCCAGGCGGCCGAAGCGATAATTGTACACCATTGAACGTACGGCGTCCTTGGAGAAGCCCTCGCTGTCCACCATGGCGTCACGTCAGCTCATGTTAGTCCACCTTCTCGTCGCTGGGCAATGCGCTGTGGTCGTCTTCCTCCTTTGGAGTTGGCGGCTTCGTCGATCAGAGGTGGCAAGTTGAACCGAGCACACAACTCTCGCATGTTGATACGGCTTCACTTGTATATCCCTGTCCGTTGAAGCTTTTGTGGTTCAGCAGATTGTGGTCACGACGCTTCTGTCATATGGGCCCACGGATTTAACAGCGACCACTGTTTCAGTCTAATTTATAGACTGGAATTTCTCTGATGATCCCAGCTAGAGCTCCTCGGCAGCATACGGGGAAATATATACGCTAGGAAAGCAAAAATAAAAGCTGCAAAAATAATGTGGGATAAACTCAAAGGTCAATGTTAATTAAGTCAAAATTCTCACCGATGACATGAATGTGAAGCAATAGAATCACTCCAAGGACACTGAAGTGATGGTTAAGTAGAACGTTTGTCAGATGGGCTAAGGCTACATGCTGGTGCCTTAGTTTTCTGTTCCTTCCGCAAAGTAGATGTAGGCGATCCTCGCAAAACCAGGGGCAGGCCAAAGACCAGCTAAATCCGACATGCAGCTATCCGCGTGAAGTACCATTCAGAAAAGGAAGCGCCAATCAAGTCCACATTGATAACCAGGAAAATGCAGAAAGAAGACGGAAAACCGAAATAGCGATCGCCTTGATCCAGCTCCTTAGGCAGGATCTCCATGTTGCGGACCAGTGGAATGGAAAAATCTGTTCCTGAGCAAATTGCCGGTTATATGTTTAGTGTTGCACAATGTCCTTACCGATCTTACAATAAGAAAAACATATGCACACAAACGGACAAATCGCTGAAGCAGAATTACACACAAACACAATACACACAAATCTAATAAAGAGAATAAAAATTATTTTTTTACCATTTTATTGGCCCGGGGAAAAATATGGGATATACAAAGAGTTGCAAATTGGTAATATGCCATATGCCGGCAGAACTCCAAATCCAAAGTGTGGAGGAGGAACCGCCGGTTCAGGAGCTATCAATAGCATTAGCTGCATGTTTTGGCCATCTTGCATTGGGTTTTCCATTGGTGGTCCACTTGGTCCTGTAGGGCCCATTGATTCTGTCAGGCCACTATCGACACTTGGTCCAAGGCGGCCTTTTCGACTTACTCTTCGGCCACCTCTTCCTTCAGAGCATCTCCCTGCAGCGCCACCTCTTCCTGCAGCGCCGCCTTTGGCACCACCTCCACCACCCCTAGCGTCGGGGTTGGCGGTATTTTGAGCATTGGCATTGGCTCTTCTTCCTCTCCTGCCATGTCGCCTAACCCTTCTACGCCTTCCACGCCACGCATTAACTTGCGAATCAGGGGCAGGAACAGGGTCGGGAACTTGGGCAGGACGAGATGTAGGATCGGGAACTTGGTTGTCGCGACAGTTGTCGGGACCTTCAGGTTCAGGCACGACTACCGAAACTTTAGTTCCCATCTAAACGAAAACGAAATAAAATAAAATTTTATTTTACCATTCAAGATGGCTGCTTACCGCGTCTCTTGGCGACCATTTTCTATGTGATGTGGGAGTGACCAGAGTAGATGTTTCCAATGTTCAAGATGAGGATCATAAAAACGCATATTGAAAAGTGCAAAACTTAAAAAAGCGTTTTTCAAATAATTTTCACCAAAGCGCCCCCTGGATTTCAAAGTTTTTAAAGGATTAGTGAGACCAATCAAAAGTATATTAAGTAGTATAAAGAAGTAGTATTTTTCCACTGCTTGTACTTTTCACTGCTTGGTGCATACACGAACTGCTTTGTGGACAGTACAAAAAATTGTGGTATTTTTCAGAAGATTTTCCTGCCTAGGTTTCGGTTACACTTTCTTGTGGTATTTTTCGAAAGATTTTCTCGCCCAGACTTCGGTTACACTGCATAGCGCTCATTAATTTGTCGGAAAACTTGCATTTCTTTGTTTAAGATCCAGAAAACATTTAGAACACACTCAACCTCGAGAGCCAAACTGATACGGTGAGTTGACTAAGGATCCCCACCCATGAGTCGTCGCCCTTCCGTATGGGGGCCCCACTCCGGCGTTCGTGTGAGTCAGTAGCGTGCGTGCGTGTATGTGTGGCTCCTAGCTCGGCGTTTTTTTTTTGCAAAAAAAAAGAAGCCGAGAGAAGAAATGGCAAACTGTAGAAGAAGCGTCAGCAGAAAAGAAAGTTCACCGGGAGCTAAGTGTGGAGTGTATGTGGCGAGTTTAAAATAGCTTTGCCGAAAACTTCAAGTGCACACTTGAAGGAAATTGCTGTACACGGCGCGGAGATGCCGCGATGCGTCGGTGCACATGTGTGCGTGCGTGCGTTTGTTGTATACATATGTGTGTATATTTAAATGTCGCCTGCTGCTGTGTTCCCTCCTCCAAAAATAAAATTTCGAGCGAGCGTCCCGTTCTGAGGGTGCGCGTGTGTGTGTTCGTGTACTTGCCACAGCCGCAAAACAGAGGCCGCAAAAATTCCACTGCAGCGGCTAATCTGCCCCGTCATTTCCCTTTCCCGCCAGGCACACCCCTTCCTCCCTTCGGGCCAGTTTCCTAGCTGGAAAGTAAGGAAACCCAGTATGTTTTCTAGGCATTGTTTTCAGATCGATGACGTCACCGCATGTGTCAACTATTTACGGTTTATCGCTCAAGCCCCCGCACAAATGTGTGTGTCCGTGTGTGGGTCCGGCTACCAACAGTTCGGAGACTTGTTTTTGTTTTCTTTTAGATCGAGTTACTATTTATATTGGCATAATTATCGAGTAGAGTCGCCAACGCAGCTTTCTGCTATTTTTTTTTATTGCTTCAACAGCTTGCTGCCGGTTTCTTTTCGGCTCTTCCACTCAAAGAAACGCTCACATTCACATTTGCGGCCACACTCTGGCAGCGGATTTGGCTCATAATATTGGAATGTTTATTTTCTGCTGCTCAGCGACCCAAGCGGCTGGCTTAGTGTTGCTGCCATTGTTGACACACTTCCACGTTGGAGATTGCTTCCCATTAGCGAAATTTAAATATGGATGAAATATGACGGATGATTAAGTGGGAGGCCCCATTTTGGGCAACTGGTCCCCGTTTTTCACTGCTGTTCTCGGTTTTCCCTGTTCTGCTTAATTAGTTCGTAGCCAACTTCCGCTGCACCCACCCACACTGAAGTGTACAAGAGCGATCACACACAGACACACCGCTACCCATCGACAGCCAACACAGAAAAAAATATATCTTCCTCGGAGAAAATTGTTTTATAAGATACTTTTTCTAAAAGATTTGGAAAGTAGGGTAAATTACTTAAGTAGGGCATTTATCTGATCGTTAAATCATAGCATACTTTTTGGTAATTGGTAACTTTATAGTTCCCAACCTTCAGGTTAATCAACAAATTTAAAGACAGACCAAAAAACGAAGACTTAAACAAAAAATGTAAACTAATGCGGTTTTGTGCAATTTTTAAAATTACATATCTTTGTTTTTAAAAGTCCCACTCTCTGCCCATCATAAGCGTGGGAATCCGGAATAAGGACCATGCTCAGTCCTGTTTTTCTTTCTGTGCACCAATCTACTTGTTGTATTTGGGGCATGGCTATTGTTGTGCCTCCTGCTAGTGGGGAGCACTTAAATCAATAAAATAGCAGCAAATCGCCCCGCATTCGGATTGGAGTTCCGCCCTTTCGGGTCAATGCACTTGGAATACTCACACATAGGCACACTAAAGGTGGCGCGCATTACTATACTGAAACGCTCACGGGCACACAGCGCAAAGCGTGGACGAAGTGAGTCGGTATATTTATAGGCTGGCTCCCAAATGCCGGCTAATTCTTTATCTTGGTGGCCCACGTTCTATGTTCAGTTGGGCCATGTTCTATGTCCCTGCTGGCCAGACTGACATTGATAATGCCAATGAGTAATCTTCATCTGCTGCTGCCGCTGCTGCTGCTGCTGCTGTACAGTGACGCTGGCGTTAGGGCAGGCAGCGAAGCGGAGCGTTGACAACGCGTCTCGTCGGAAAACAGTCCAAGTTCATTGTTCGCCAGCTGTGGTCTTTGCGGATTACTCTTCACTCATTTCCCGTTTCTCCGATCGCTGTTCGGGGTTCTTGTAGGTTTTCAAGATAAATCCAGCAAACCCTTATCCCCAAAGACTGAGAGGAAAGTTAACTTGCCCCAGTCGCCAGTAAAAGATAAAGTTTATTTATTATAAAGTTATTTATAAACAAAATTCTAAAGATCCGACTAATTTCTACTTTATACAAACTTCTTGATAACAGTTTCTCCATATGTTTTTCCTTGACGGGGAAAGTAAAACCTGTACATATGCAATTTAGGCAGAAAACTTGATATATTTGACACGATTCTTAATAAGTGAAAACTGTCACATTCCCCGAAATTTAACGTCACAAATTCTAGAATTCTAAAAGAAAAGTGCGTCGTGCTGCATCTGATCATTGTTTGCATTCCGGTTGCCAAGATAGTTGGTTCTCCATTCGAAAAGGCCTTTAGTTTGCCTCTCGAATCTATAGCTAGACTATCCAACCCGCTAAACAACTTTCATTGGTGTGTCGGATGAGGAATACTCTGGCTGCAGATTCGTGGAGTGAGTGTGCAACGGTAACATGTCCAATAACAATCATTTGGCGTTCCCGCTTGCCGTTTGCTTTGGCTGATGATTATTATCGTGATCTTGATATTGATCACGCACATGGGCCACGCTTGAATGCATCTAGAGCCAAAACAATTATTAGCTGGCGTAATTAAGAGCCGTTCATGGCAATAGCACTCCCACATGGGATTAGAGGCGGTGCCTACAGAGCTCTAACCAGTCGGTTTTATATTTTCAGTACCGCTTAAGAAACCAGAGGACAACACCATCATCATGGCTGTTAACGTGTACTCCACAAATGTGACGTCAGAGAATCTCTCGCGGCACGACATGCTGGCCTGGGTGAATGATTGCCTGCAATCGCAGTTCTCCAAAATCGAAGAGCTGTGCACGGGTAAGTGTGTGCTTAAGTCATTCGGAAGGCATTCATATTGGGATGGACCCACCTTCGCTTGCCATTTTAGGTGCCGCATACTGTCAGTTCATGGACATGCTGTTTCCCAATTCAGTGCCCGTGAAGCGTGTCAAATTCCGAACAAATCTGGAGCATGAGTACATACAGAACTTCAAGATTTTGCAGGCGGGCTTCAAAAAGATGTCTGTGGATAAGGTAAGAACAATAATGCATGCCAGCTTTAGATTCATAGTTCCGTTTAATTCGAGATTTTTGATTTGATTTAAACACACACTGACACAAAAACCCGACCTAATTTCGAGACTGGAGTGGACTTGCAGCGTACCCTTGTTTATTTAGCCATAAACCACTTCGACTGTACTAATATACCTTAATGTGTGTTGTAACTAAACTACAATTTCCGTTACAAATCAACAACCCAATCAACCCGCTCCAAATCAACAACTGCACAGATCATACCAGTTGATAAACTGATTAAGGGACGCTTTCAAGACAACTTCGAGTTCCTTCAGTGGTTCAAGAAGTTCTTTGACGCCAATTACGACGGTCGCGAGTACGATCCCGTGGCCCAGCGAAGTGGTGTCAAGCTGGGAAATGGCAACGGCAACGGTCACGGCAGTAACGGAGGAAGCGGCGTGGGTAGCAGTAACAACGATCTTCATTTGATGCACCGTCGGCCCCTTCAGGCGCCCACCGGTGGTGTCAGCCGCATGCCACCACGAGCCATTGCTCACACTGGTACGGGTATGGACAGGGACTGGGTTCTGGCCAGTGTTTCGGTGCTGGGAGCGGTCTTACCATTTGTTTGTCATTTCATTTTTAAGTTGCGAATTGAGCGAACGTGAAGCACGCAGCGGAGCCAAGTGAATCGATCGATCTGGGATGTGCCACACCAAACACCACTCCACACACACACACACACACAGCGCACTTATCCAAAGCAGGTGGAGCACCTCTGACTATCCAACACACATTCAGTCGCATCCTAGCACAAAACACTCGACTCAATGGATCTGTTTGTTCTTGTCCCGCCTGCCAACCCACTAACAACCCGTAATCTTCGTATTCAGTGATGGGAATGTCAAAATTTTCTTTGATTCTTGTTAAATCTTCGCAATTATTTTTATGAACCGTTTTTATGGGACGCCAGTAGTTTTCCGTTTTAAAGTTTTTACGGGCTTTTTATTTGTATCACGATTACAAGATATTGATCCAGCTGTTATATTGCACATACAACAGAGCGGAAACAATTATTTTTTTAAACTACCTATATAATTCGTCCGTTTATGGTATTCTGTTACTGACTTCCTTTTTGTCGGTCCGTTTATACGGCTATGACACTGTATTGTAAATGTATTAATTGCAGTTTTCATTAGCAGCTTAAAAGTAATCAAAGGGCTTAATATAACCAATTAGTATAACAAATTTTATGCATCCAGTTGAAAAAAGACAAACTATAAAAACGCCACTTTTTATAAATCATATTCCCATCACTGATCTTACCATGCGGATTGGCCTTCCAATCTGCAGGAATATCACATAATGCTTTGGCTGGCCAAAGAACATTTTGTTTGCTGTACACTTATACGTCTTTTTGTAGTATTGTATCCTTAGTTTGGTCCCAGTGCATTTGGTTTCACCACACACTCACCTGTCTCTGCATATTTTTCACACATTTTACTTTTAGATTATACCCATTGACAAATTGATAAAAGGTCGTTTCCAAGACAATTTCGAATTCTTGCAATGGTTTAAAAAATTCTTCGATGCCAATTACGATGGCAGGGATTACGATGCCAGTGCGGTCCGAGAGGGCGCCCCGATGGGCTTCGGCTCCGGAGCGGTGAAGTCTCTGCCCGGTACTGGCTCCAGCGGTGTGGCCAGCAGCTACCGGCGTGCACCACCGGCAACGACGCGTCCGGCGGCGACGACATCTGCAGTGAAGCCCAGTATGTTGTTTTGGTTTGGTTCCCAAGCTCTAAGCCCCATATTCCCCAGCTATCCTCCCTCGCATCTTCATAATACACACAATCTACATAACCATAAGCTGTGTTCTACGTAGATCGCTCCCAAACCTCTTAACAAACTTAATGCACCTCCAAAGTATACACAAACAAATGAAATGCCAAAAGTTGAGCTAACTGTTTTGAGTGTGCTTCACGTTTGTTAAATCTATGAGATTTTACCATACTAACGCTCTCTCGTTTCCTTCAGCAGCCGCAAAGGTGATTTCACGCACCAACAACGTCGCGCCAGCGAGCAGAGTAGCCACCGGCTCTACGGGCACGGTGAAGAAGAACGATTCAGGAAGCTCGGTCAACAATCAGCAGATCGAAGAAATGTCCAACCAGGTGAGTGATGATTATGACAAAAATAATCAAGAAACATGCTAATAATGTTGAGTCTCAGGTCATGGAGATGCGCATAAACCTGGAGGGATTGGAGAAGGAGCGTGATTTCTACTTTTCCAAGTTACGCGACATTGAGATCCTGTAAGCCGACTTGCTCTTGCCCTAGACTGGATAGACCACTGATCTGATCGATTTTCTCCTCTTTCAGTTGCCAAGAAGCTGATGACGCCGAAGGGCATCCGCTTATTCAAAAGATTTTGGACATCTTATATGCGACTGAGGTAGGTCATGTCCGTACACCACCCACCAGAGTGGCAGTCCTCTTCACCTTCAATTTTCCATTTCAGGATGGTTTTGCGCCGCCAGACGATGCACCACCAGAGGACGAGGAGTATTAATTTAAAGCAAAAAAGAACAACCCACGAAATTCATTTGCTGCATATATATATTCAAAACATAAGTCAAGAAGCAAGATACAAGAAATGAAAAGCAAACGAGAATAAATCCATACTAATACGTATAGTGCATGATTCCCGACGATGAGGTGTTGACAGCTACTGTTATGAAATCGAAGATTGTTTGAGTACTATTTTTGAGTCGAATATGCTGGAGTTTAAAACTATAGTATCCAGATATTATTATTTTTGTGTTATGCAGAGCTTTCTATTCTAAATTCTGGCTAACTTTATCCTGCACATTGCTGTAGCGGAAACAGATATACATACATATATAAAAGAAAAACAACACTTAAACTAAATTTGTCGTACTTTTGCAAAGTGTAATAAAAACGAACCCGTTGCTTAACCATTATATATAAATATATTAAGGATATTATTCGCTATTCTGTACATCAAACACTTAAAATCAGTTGTAATACACTTGTAATGTTGCTAATTAAGCTTGTTTTGCTGACTGGTCATGTTTTGAGTGTTGTATGTATGTAGTGGATTGATCGAGCCGAATTTGTATAATGTATGAACTTTCGATTTCTAATGTTAAATGATTAATGATTGGCGGCTGCATAACAAAACGATTATATATAATAAGTGATTATTTGCTCTCAATGATTCAGTTCTATGTGTATGTGTAAAGAACAGGTAGAACAACGTTAAAAGTTTAAATAAAAAACGAGCCTCTTTATAATTTCTAAAATAAAACGAATTTTTGATTTGTGGATTTCTAGGATAACCGGCACCTATACGACCTTGTTAATATGTTGTATGTATATATTTTTGGACGTATAATAACACAAACTTTTCGTGATGGTTATAGATCTCTGGACTCCAGACTTTCTTAAAATGTTGCTCAAAAGCAAGAGAGTACTCTGGAGCCAACAGCTCTTGTTCGTCTCCAGCGTAAGCTCCATTCGAAGGCCATTTTATAATCGTGTGTAAAATTGAAGTCCTCTTATCTAGAATAAAAACCATATGTTGCTTGATTCAAAATTAACGCACTTTTCATTTTTACATAATAGAAGAGTACAAATGCTTATCACATTATGCTAAAACTATTTAACAGCTGTCTGAATGTGAGGTTGCTTGTGAGTGCCGTCGCAGAAGGGCCTATGAGAGGTTTGTTTGCAGTTGCAGAGCCAGTAGTCGCCACTTTTCTCCACTTTGAAGCGAATGGGCCTAAAACAGGTAAATGTATTAGTTATAGTGTGATTTTATTACAACAAATAACAAGATTGGGTCTGGGTATGGGTCGTATTGGTACATTGGAAAATGACAAAAAAATCAAGCATTTGTCATTCATCTGTTTATAAACAAACTGAATAAACATATTTAATAAGTGAGCTTTCCTTTTTTGGTATTGTTTTAAATTTATGGTTTTCATTGCATTAAGATTAATGAAAACTTTTCTCAAAGATTACATTCTGGAGAAGTATTACATACGAACGGACCAAAAATAATATGTTGCAATTGAGTGCGGGCTTTATGGTTTGAATTATTATTTTTATAATGAAATAGTCTTACCTTTGCTTGATCTTAAGGAACTCATTCTTGTGCATGCCGTCGCACAGGGGCTGAGATTTGGACTTGCCGCACAGGCACCAGCTGTAGGTTTTATCTGTTGGCGGGGGTATTTAGTTGTGGTTATGTAAACACACCTGGAGATGCCCAGGTTTTCGGAACTGTATGAAGCGTACCTTTGTCCAGGCTTATTTTGAAGGGTCGCTTGTCGAAGATGGCCCCATTCTCCTTCTGCAAAACGGCAGAAGATTCCAGCAGGTTCTTCGGAATCGTTTTGGCGCTAGCTGCATCCTCTGACTTGGCCCTAGAGCTGAGTCGCACCTGCTGTGATTATTTGATGATTATTGGAGTTCAGTCATTAATATTGATTTGCGTACCTGTAGCATCAAAGACGAACGTAAGTTTAGCCTTAATATTACCGACATTATATTATATTATTTATTTTTTATTTCTATTGGAATCAGCTAGTGGTGGCCCAGAAAAATATCGATATTGGAGTTCTTCTTGGGTAATCGATTCTGATCATACTTCTACCTTTTTAAACGTTTTAATTGCTTAATCCTTCTCCGCAGTTAAATTAAAATAAACATTGATACGCAAAATCAACACGTTATTCTGAGAATACGAAAAAGTTTTGGGGAGTGAAGATGATGGGTGTTTCTTGATGGGCTGTTAGTGTTGTAAAATGTTGCGTTCGTTGTTTATAGAAAGCTCAGCTATCGTTATCGGTGCCCAAGGTCGCCTTTTCAAAATTTTATTTCACAATTCCAAAATGCTTCGCTGATAAGAGGAGATAGGATTCGGATGCGCCTAGCAGGTACGTAGTTTGGTACTATCACAGCAGCTCATCTGAATGGGGACTCGTTCTCGTTGGGCGCCGAATGCTTCTAGCTGACAGAAGCACACGCAAGATACTCCAGATAAGACTATTTATCAAGCGGCCCCGTTAGACAAGCTGATTAGCCGCTCCGAGATTCTACGTAATACACTTTATTTTATACAAATACAAATACTAAGGTGTCTAGAACTCGTCGTGGAACGGGTAGAACTTGTGCCCTGCCATTCCGGAGAACGGCACCGTGCGCTGGCCCGTGTGGTACTGCTCCATGCTCCGGACGTCCTCTGGACTAAGCTCGAAGTCGAACACCTGGAAGTTCTCCGCGATGCGAGCCTTGTTCGATGACTTGGGCAGCGGCACTACGCCCAACTGGACCAGGTAGCGCAGGCAGATCTGCGCCGTGGTCTTGCCGTACTTCTTGGCCAGCTGCTGGGCATGCTCGTCGTAGATGAAGGGCGGCCACTGGCGTGCCGGCTGGGGGCGAGCCAAGGGGCAGTAGGCGCAGATGACCAGGCCGTGCCGCTTGGCGTGCTCCCGCAGCTGGCTCTGCTGGAATCCCGGGTGGCACTCCACCTGGTTGACTACCGGGCGGATCCGGCAGTTCGCCAGCACCCGTTCTGTTTGCGCCGCATTAAAATTGGACAGACCGATGCTCCGGGCCAGTCCAACGTCTACAAGCTTCTCCATCTGTGCCCATGTATCCAGATAGTCGACGTCCGTCAGTTCGAGGGTGCCGTGGACGTTGCTGTCGTTGTGGAACTTCTGGCCCACCGGCATGTGCATCAGGTACAGGTCCACGTACTCCAGGCCCAGATTGTTCAGGCTCAAGCGGCAGGCGCGCTCCACCAGATCGGTGTCGTGGTGAATCCCGCCCAGCTTGGTGGTCACAAAAACGTCGTCGCGGGAGATCACCCCCTCCGCGATCTTTTCGGCGATCGCCTGGCCCACCTCCGCCTCGTTCTCGTAGACGAAGGCGGTGTCTATGTGTCGGTAGCCCACGTCGAGGGCATGACGCGTGGAGTGGTACGCGTCCGACTCGAACGACTTCCAGGTGCCCAGGCCGAAGATCGGCATCTCTCGGCCATTGCTCAGCTGGACGGTGGGAGCCAGGTTGGTCATCGTGTGTCGGATTCGCTGATAATTAGTGGTGTGCAAATTGAACGCTTCTGGGTCGCGGTGATTACGGTACGGGTCTCGGTCTAGCTGCTCTGAGGCGGCAATATGTTCCAGCACGTCGAAGGCTTCGCGGACAACTGTTGGCCTGCTCATCCGGTTTCGCTGATTTAGTCACGGCAGCCGAGCAGCTGCGTCATCCAATGGTAATTCCCAGCGAGCGAAAGCTCTACCGCTGAGCTTTTTGGCGCGCATTTTGAAACGTAATATTTTATTAATTTTGATACAACTTAAAAAATGCGCTGATTGGTTTTTTAAATAAATGTGCATATATCGATCGATCGTGATTTAATAAATTCTTTCTTGCTAGCAAAGAATCGGGCCAAAAATCTCAATTAAAAATATTTAGTTTGACGAAATAGTATATAATCCTGGATTTGGTGTTTGTTTTGCTTTATTAGTATTGTATTAGATTTAAATTTTAGTAATAAATATGTTTGTAATAAGATTTAAATTAAGTATACACATAAAGGAGTCTTTGAAATATATTCATGCATGTGTACGTTCACATATTAGTGCGTATAAAAAATAAAAAACTACTAAAATTAGGCTACAAAGTTGTTGATCTTAATAGAAAATCAATTTTACACTGAGTGCGGTAAATCAAAAAATTTCATTGCATATGTTTAGCTATTTTTTAATGGGTATATTAAACTAATAATACCTTTCCTTATTTTATTATCTGCATCTTAATAGGTATCATATGTATGTACAGAAAATACGATATTTAGTTCTATACCTATAAAAGTATTTTTCTGTTTATAAAATCAACTTTTATTTTAATGATTTAATTTATTTTCTATGCATAATTAGGCAAACACCATTATTAAAATCTTTTTTAAATAAATATTGCTAAAAATTACATAATCGTACGTTTTCGTTTGGGGAGCCACAATTCAGTAGTTTTAGTTAAAACTATCAATGCTTATTTTACTAGGAATTCTTTGATTTGACCGTTCAAAACCAAATACCTTCCCGCAGCACTTTCTACTTTTAAAATGCCTTTTAAACCTGATATATAACTGTCTGTTGCGCCTTAAGTTGATCTTCCATATAATTATTATATTCGCTTTGGTTTCAAATACGAAGTAAGCACCACGAGTGATACCTTGAACATGGCTTTTGGCAATATGATTCGCCGTCATTCCACAGACTCAAGAGTCAATGCAAACGGAACATAATTTCTCAACTTAAGCATCCTGATAGGGATAATAGGGTAAGTGTCTTCAACTACTAATAAAATGTCTCTGATGAACTTATTCGCCTAAATATTTAATGACTTGAAGAGGCATCCGGCTGCCAGCAACCCCACTCCGTTGTCTACGTTTTATAATTTTTTAAAAAGGAAAATAAAATATATACAATAAAAGCAACAGGGAAGCTAACTTCGGAAATAGAATACAGCCATTATCACTCCATTTACCTTGAGTGTTTCCTCAATGTCAACCGACGTTACATGAACTTTCTATTTAAGCCGATAAAATAATGCTGTAAAATATAATTAAATAATAATAATTAAATATTTTAAAGAACAACTCATTTCAATAAATACAAATACGAAAATCAAATCAGAACTATTTAGAATAAAAGTCAAATACGAGACGGACTGCTAACACATAAATCTTTATTCGAATATTAGTTAAGTTCAAAATGTTAGACATTCAAAGATACATGGTGGCTTACATTTAGTTTCAACATTGAAGGTTTGCGTTAAAATATTTAGTTCGCTTTGCATAAATCTCACTTGGCTGATCGCAATATGGGAATACTTGTACAAGTGATTAGTATATGTTATCTGGTGGTTAGTGGGGCTAAAAGAGATCTCGCACAATATGGATGTAATTAATTTTAGGTTGTTTTTTTGGTGTTGCCGACTTGCTGGTTGGGAGCTTCTTCGCTCCATAAGTTACTCCATGGGATTCAGTTACCTCTAAGTTGTTTGTTGGTGTTGTCTTCTTACTGTGAGCTCAGCGGAGCCGTCTCTCCGGTACTCCTTTACGAACTATTTACTCTATTTCTATTTCACTATCTGGTAGGTATATACCATATGTAAGTAAATTTGAAGATTGTTTTGCGTTAGACATGTAAACACTGATTTGAACATTTAGTGGCTATTTCTAGTGCAGCCCAGACATTCGCTGGCTGAATATAACTGGCATTAGCTGTATGTATTTCGGGTAGCAGAGGTATATACGTAGTATAGCTTTAATAAATCGGTCTGTGTGCATCCGTGGGCTACCCAGTGTCGTTACGTTTATGCAAAGTGCCTAGGTAATATTGGGAAAATAAAACGTTTGTAGAGCTATTTTGAGATTGTCAAATCGAATCACAAGTAAAATTTGGAATTTTCTTATTTTTGGAGTACTGGCGTATATGTTAGATTGTTATATGTATGTCCTATATATAGAATATATGTATGTATATGTTTGCTGAAAGTGCACAACAATAACAAAAAGGATTGCGTATTGTTGGTATTACTCTAACATAGCGGTAGTCAAAAATATAGATACATTTGACACTTGAGGGTTTCCCTCGTTTGGGAAACACTTAACACTAGAAAAGGACTTACTTCTCCTTCTATCTTTATGCTAAAAGAGTTGTGTTACTTAGGTCGAAGGTTTCCTCAGAGGATTGGTATTACGTCTACACTATGGGGATGATTGTGACACATTCTACCCGTAGCACATGGTGTAGATAAAGTAATTAAAGGCTTTCGAACTCTGACTTACGAACTGTACTCCATACTAAAATTGGTGTTGCGTTGCGTGTAAATCAATCCTAAATGTTTACATTCTTTAATTATCAAATAAACAATATGGTTTCGTCTGACCCGGTTCGCTATATCTATAAAAGTTTCCTTGAAAATTCGTTTGCTCTTTGTATTGTTTGACTTTGTAATATTGGGAGAAACCACTCGATACCTAATGTCTTGGAGTTTAGTGAGGAAGAAACTATTACTTTAATCTATACGAAACTACACACTATGCATCGTGGTCAGAATGTTGGTTACATCTAAAAGTTTTGGTTTTTTGTTAGTGATATATCGTTGTTTGAGAGACCTTTGTTTGGAAGAGGAGTTGGTTAAGAAAGGTGGTAACTACATACGATCCTAGGGTTATCTACGACTTCCTCTTATCATAACTACCAATTGGTTCTTGCCCTGGAGTCCCTGTTTAAACTGGGTTCACCTGGTATGCATATGCCGATTGGTTCTGCATTAACCTGACTCAAAGTTATCTCACACCAAATATACGAATGTGAATCAATTTAACTCGCTTTATATTATATATACACGACTACAACTAATAAGGTCCCTCTCCAGTGTTTAATGCTTTTAATGCATCTTTAATACCATACTTAACGGGAACAAGGTATGAATTTTGTACAAAATAAAACAGATAATGGTGTTGTGTAAATAAATATTAATAAATGATTTTGTATTTTCGCGAGTAGCGCTACATAGGGGCGTACAGAACAACCGAATGAAAATGAAGGGGCGAAACTAAGGGTACAATAACTTATTCGCTACATAGCTTAGTTGTTAATTAACTAGCTTCAACTAGACTGTTTAATAGTAGGTTTTAGTGGGGGCACTTTAAAAAAATAGATTCCATGCTCTCGGCTACGTTTTACAATTATACAAATTAGTTTAGTTTACTAGCTTGCGTAGGATTTATTATGTGGTAAAGTTTCGTAGGAAATTATGCAGTTTAGTGCTGTTTGTTTTGATGTTGCCTCCTCTAAATGTTTAGTATCACACGCGTCCAAGTTTTGTTTGTATTCGTTTCGGCACCCGCCGGGGATTCACCGAATTTGAAATTTGTTTGCCATCTTTCGTTTTGTACTAAAGCAAAAAGTTACTCGTTTGCATTGAAATGCATTTGGGGTTCAGTTCATTAAAAGATTGAGATAGTTTCCAAGTTGGGCCATAGATACGCCGTAGCCAAAGCTAATACGACTGCCACTGCGGCTGCGGCTGGGGATGTTGATGTGGATGAAAGTTGGTCCGGGCTGCGGCTGCTGCTGCTGGGGCCCAAATTGGCATCCCGCCCGGCTAAGCTCATAACTGTGCAGCTAATTGCAGTTTGATTAACACACACTCAGGGTTAGACACTTAATACACGCTACAAGCTAATCCGATAACGGGGCATTCGGGGCTGGGGCAGGGGCTTAGAGCTTCCTGGTCGGCTCCACCTTCTGGGACATGGCGGTGAGCACCCGCTGGTTGTCGATGACGCGGAAGCTACTGATGTACGACCGCACTTCACCCTCGCTCTTGGGCGACGGCGGCTCCAGCCCTGTCATAAAACGAAATCAATTAGAAGACTATACTTGCGTCTAGAGTAGGAAGCGAATCCCGTGGGGATCCTTCTTTGGAAAACGATGCTTACCCAGACTCCTGGAGCGGCAGAAGCGGATGGTGCGCATCGTCTGGGCCATCATGTGCATCTTCTCAAAGTTCACCAGCCCGTCCAGGCTGGTCTTGTTGCCCTCGTGGGCAAAGGTCATGTCCTTGAGCAGCAGCGGCATAAAGGGAATCAAAGGCGGTTGCAGTTTGCCCACGAATACGCGGTACGCCCTATGGTTCCGGCTGGGATCGATCAGAGCCTCAAATTCCTGGAAGATCTTCTTGAACTTTGATGGAATCTTCTCCCAGGTCTGTTGCAGCCGGGTCACCGCCATATTGGACAGACCCATTACCACGGCAAAGAAGGCGTTCAGATTTTGGTATTCCTTGCAACTAAAAGGATATTAAAGTTAGTACTTATAAGTAAGGTTAAAGGTTAACCGTCACTTGAAAGACAGTTCTCAGTGATAAAAAAGCCATAAAGTTAATAATATTATCATTTCCGTTAACATTTGTTCTTTAAATAATCAAAGTAATACATTTTTCAATTACACTTTTCTCTCCCTGAATATCTGACACCCTTTTCGAATTACTTACTAGGCCGCCAGCTTGATGAACTTCCGGACTAGACCAACTCGCTTGCTCAGGCTGGGCGTGGACACCAGCTCGGTGACAATCCAGTACTGAACCTCGTTAAAGCGACGCAGAAAGACATCCAGGTTGGCCGTGATCTGTGGAAAAAGGAAGGAGAAATTCGATCAAGACGAGAACCTTGGCAGCCGAAAGTTTCGAAATAGTTTCGAGCCTTCATTTAATTACGTCGAGGGGCAAAGTCTGAGCTAACTTAATTTGCCAGCAGATGACAAATGGCAGCAGTTTTGCGGCCAGAGTCTGGCTGGCTAATTGCCCAAACGAGACTTCTGGGACTTTGGGCCAAGTTGGCCCTCTCACCTTGCCGAAATGGTGCCGCCCGAAGGTGTGGTAGAGCAATTCATATTCGTGAACGGCCCAGAAGAGGTCCCACTCGAACAGGGTGATGTGGTAGGCCAGTTCCTTGGTGCTTAGAATTTCCAAGTCGATGTCCACGCCCTCAGTGGGGCATTCCTGCTCCTGCAGCTGCGTCTGCAGAAGGACATGGGTAATGAATCTGACATGGCTGCCCCTGGGCCAGTACTCACCAGTGCGTCTAGGTGATCCTTGACGGAGACAAACAGGCGGCCATTGAGCGACAGGCCTGTGGGGATGCTGACGTCGTTGTCTTTAAATACAGAGCGCTCGCCATTCGACTTGACCTCCACGAGGACGAGGTCCTCGGGGCCCCTGTTCAGCTGCAGCTTATCGGCAGCGCAGGCCTTAATCAGCTCCGCTGTGGTGTGCATCGGGAAGCGCAGGGTGCAGTAGGTGTGGTCGGCGCAGTAGACCCGGAAAATGACTGAAATTCACCGAAGTATTATAAGGATTCCGCCAAGCTCCAAGCCTAAGATACTTACTATCATCATCCGGCCGTATGACTGTCTTCGAGGGTGTTGCATTGCCGCTGAAGAGGCAGATGGGCTGGCCATTCGGCGGCAGCTTCCACTTCTGGCCGGCATTCTGGTTGCGGTCCTCCTGGTAGCGCGCCATTTGGGTGAGCACGTTGTGCACAATGCTGGTCTCCTCGTTGAGGTCGGGATCGGCCTCCACCTCGGCGGCCAGGTCCTCGATAAAGTCGCAAACGCTGGGCTCCTCGAAGGCCGCGTGTCGAACGGCCATGACCCACTTCTGCATGAACTGGATAACGCGCTTTTTAAAGTTGATTATATACTCACGATCCTCGGGCGTCTGAGCCTCCTCGTGGGCGTCGCAATGGAAGGTGCACGGTGGTTAAGGAGAAACCAATTTCATTCGGGATTGGGAATCGGATTTAGCATGTGATTTGCCAGGGTCAGCCAGTCCCAAAGTGGGTTTACTGTCTTGGGGAATCTGTTTATTGATTTCTGTCCCGCCCTCTGCTCCACCTTGTTGTTGTTCTTGGTGGCGCCTGCTTATTAAACACATCACGTATTTCGATGCAGATTGTGGGATTAGTTTCAGGCATCGTTGACCATGGCTCCCCCATGCTTGTATATCCCCGTTTCAGGCATTCCGAAAATGCTGACCCATCGCCCTGGCCAAGTCATCATTGCGGCTTTTGTTTCGGCCGAAGTTGAAATGTTTCGAAGGCCTGAGCCTTTGCCAAGCGGAAGTGTCGCTTGTTAGCGTTTTCTGCTACACTCGAGCCCGGAGCCAGAGGCCCCAAAAAACCACCCATTTCCCGTTTCAGCTGCTCTCCTGCCGCTGGCTGGGATCGGGGTCATGTGTGATGGCTCGCGTGCTGCCGGCACTTAAAATGTCGCCGTGGTAATGCTCCCTCTTCCAACCAGGAAAACGTGACTCGGACGCGAGATGGCTGAAGGATGGGGAATTTTTTTTGCATTTTTCAAGTGCACCCTGACCAAGGAGGAGGAGGACCTAGCTAAACGAACCTTGGAAACGCATGAAGTGCTAAAGGGGTCGAGCCTAAGGAGTAGGCTAAGCTCTGAGACGTGGCTGGCATTGCAAGGACTTTCGAAAAAGTTTTTCAATGATTTTTGTTGTTTTAAAAAGGATATTAATTGGCCAATTCATCAACCAGCTGCACAACGGGCATGAACACAATGTGCGTGAGCAGAAAGTCGTCCAGGAAGGGATCCATTCCACCCACCGACTGTCCCAGCCGCGTCTCCAGCAGGTGCTCCAGCATCTTGGCCGGAGTGCCCGACATGACCGTGTATCTGCACAGAATTTCAATTGGTTTATGGTTATAAATCAAATTATTAATCATAATATTTGAACACAAACGAAATGAAAATAGTCCCATCGAGGGAAAACCTTTATACTTTGAGTGTATCTGAATAAACTAGTTAGTATAACGATTTAGATACAGATTTAATTTGAGCCTAGGCATTAAGTCACGGCGGAGAAAAGCCCATAAAAAGGACACGATGCCTTCGGCTTTCAATTAAATTTGGGGGCACGTTAAAATTTGATTGGACGGACACTCACTTGAATGCGGAATGCTGTCCTCGTTGTTTGGCCACGCGCTCGAGCACTAAAACATCCTTGCCGTGCTCCTGCAATCTCAGGGTATTGGCCTCCACATCGCGAAGAATACGATTAAAGTGTTCCTTATCCACGCGCAGCAAGTGGCAATTGTTCTCCTTGAGGACAATGGTTGCAGCTCTGGAAAATGTAAGGAGAATAGTTTGTTAGCCCGCCATAACTTATATTTTAAGTAAAATTAAGTTCGTGAATAAAGAAATTAATGCACAAGCCGCCCTTTGAATTGAGTCAATTTTACATTAATAAACACATTTCAGATGCACATAAATAGCAATAAATATGAAAATGGATGCGATTGATGGCATTTCCTCCACCGCAGAGGCTAAAAGTATTTTAAATTGGATTTCCACGGCACCTGCCTGCAGTACCCAAAAGAACACAATCGATATGCGGAATTATTCACCAGAATGCTGATATGTATGAGCACAGCGCGATTTATTATATTTGCTAAAGGTCTACCAAGCTCTCGAACAATTTTAATTAACCAAAAGCCTGGGTGGAAGCTTAAACTACATAGTTGGAAATTCAGTTCAATCATTTTTGTGTGCAATGTGGGGATAATAAATGTTATGAGTAGACGAAATTAAACACATTTATAGTAACAATATAACGTTAAATTGTGTTACGTCTATACGTATAATTTACAAACCAAAATGCTAACAATGTCATTTATTATTTTCCTAAACAAGGCGTAATTTACTTGGAAAAACTCTAAGCAGCTTCCCAAGAGAGATTTTACTGAGACATTTCACTGTCGCCGGAAGCCCTGCATTGTGGCAGGATATCCCCAATATAGTGAAACTAAATTCCCACTTCCAATCAGTGAAATCAAGGCTTTCCCTCCTAAACAGGCTCCTGGGTCTGAGCTGACAAACAATCGATGCGAATGCCATTCTTCAGCAAGCCTTTGATACACAGTTCCTGCTTTTTGCAGCTTAGGCAATGGCTTTCGGATCGGAGACGGGCCTTGGCTAATATTTTGTTTCAATTTTCAATTGTTTGCTGTAAATGGCACACAATGGCGCTTGTTATCTGTGGCTGTGCTTGTCTGCTGCTATCTGGTCCGTTGCACCGCACCATTATTCGCCGTATTCTGGCCTAGACTATTTGTGGCTTTGCCGACTCCACAATGGTTGGGCAACCCAAAAAAATTCAGAAGCAATGCCACAAAGAGACCCGTGTTTAGCTCGCTAAACGGCCGTCCGTCCGGCCACTTAAAAATTATTCAAGGGAAGTGATTCAACGACAAGGATTGCTTCGTCACTCACCTGGGTGCGTCGTTTATCAAGGCAAGCTTGCCAAAATCATCGCCGGTCTTGAGGGTGGCGACGGTTCCCTTGCCGTGTATCACAACGTCCACAGATCCCTTGAGCAGGATGTACCAGGAGCGTCCTTCGTCGCCTTGATTGAACACTGCAGCGGCGTAATGGGTTAAACGCGTTGGGGGATAAAAGTCGCCATTAGTGCTTATAATATTCTGGCTTTCACTGGTTTATTGAGACATAATTAGCCCGGGCTTAATTAAAAAGTTTTTCGAACTTTTTCGTCTGGATCGCTCCTTGAGACTCGCTGCCTCGCTATCTGCGGGGAGTTATTATACTCACATATTGTGCCCGCCTGGGCATGAGCCTCGAACACGAATATCGACGACAGCTCTCGCTTGATGCTGGTCGATAAATGGGAGAGTGCGGCTATGTGGACCAGTTCCTCGAACACCAGCTCCAGTTCCTCTGAAGTTCGTTCGTGTGACCTGGGTGTTGGCCAAAAACAAAAAAAATTACTTTAATTTTGGAACTTTCCTGCTTTTACATCATACTCAATTTTTATGAGATTAATTATGGTGGAGAAGAAATTTTGATTGTGCATAGATAATGGTTACTTTTTAAGATAATGGTCAAAGTGACCTTAAGGTTACTTTTTAAGGATATTAAAACGACTTGCAAAGCTAATTTAAAAACCCTTTTTGGCGTCTTAGCATGTCAATATTCTGATGCAATCAACTGAAGCTTTCCCTACTTACGGCTTCCGCAATATCATCCGCAGAGTGGCATCCGGACCACGCTGGAATAGAGCGCTCAATGCCTCACGGATGTGCTCGTTGGCCGCACCTAGATCGTCCGACTGGGGCACTCCCGCTGCCGCTGCTCCGCCCTCCTCGTCCAGGCGAAATCGGTACAGAAAGCACTTGTCCTTGAACGGCTGCTCCTTGTTGACTGCAATACAGAGCAGGAGATTAATGTGTTAGCCATTCGGGGTGACTAGAGCTTACCATGTGCGAGAACTCCCTCCTCGACGAGCGCCTGCCACATGCCCGCCGCCTGGGCGCGGGTGTGGACGATGGGCGAGAGGTTGACCAGCCAGTCGACGAGCTCGGTGCCGGGGGCGCACTTGCGTATTAGCTTGCCGGAGACCTTTCGGACAGGACACTCGTAATTAGCATCATAAAGGTGGACTTAGCACACTCACCTTGCGATCCTTCAGACAGCTGGAGTTGTCGGCCACGAGTAGGGTGCGTAGGGCCCAGCCCATGCGGCTCATAGCAGGACTCGGCGTCTGAAAGGAAAGTTCACATTCTTACTCTCTGACTTTAGACTTCTTAAATTTCTACGCCTGGACTTTGCAGTCATCCGGCTTACGGGCCAAGTGTCAAAGCCAGAGGAAATGGCCAGAACGAGACCTTCCCCGCCCCAAGCCTCACTCATGAATAACACATAAATATTTTGTAATTCCCTTGACAGCACCTCCTGGAGCAGCAAATTAACTCATTTGTCGTCGTCAATGTCAGGACATTACATTTATAATATTTATGTGAGTTTGAGCGTGGTCCCGACTTTTTATATATATGCCTGAATACATACATATATCTTTATATATGTATTTATTTTGTGCTTACCTCGGTAATGGGCAGCGCTGGGTTGGGATGGTCCGGGCTGAGGGGTCTCTTGGTGGGCGATGTGGCTGCTGCTGCTGCTGTTTGTACGCCAGGACCAAAACCTAAAAACACAGCCGACAGCAGTTTCCATTAATTAATGTTATTTCAACCGAATGGTTAATTTAAGTGCGTTTAATATGTTGATTCAATCAATGGAAGCACTCAGTAATGGATTCCGCAACTCGAAACATTGCTTGCGAATTGTGATTGATGACGAGATGATGGAATACAGATGAAATTATTATATAGTTTGAACAAATTGAGATACAATAAAGAAACAATCTTTGAATTGTCTGCAGTTTTAATTTTTTTTATTTAATATATTAATCAAACTCAAGTAATAGCGTTTATTTCACTTAAGAACTCTTTATTTCAAGAACTCTCAACTGATTTCCCTCAGTGTTATGGTATCAATGTCAATATTATTGTTTACTGTTTACTCACCGTTCTTAAATTTGCAATTGGTAAAAATGTCGTTCATCAACTCCTTGTTTTTCTGCAATTGAAATGGAATCGTAAATATCCATTAGTCTGTGCCGTGCTATTGTTGCTTTGTATGTGATAAGTGCAGTGCGGATTCCTATTACGTTGCTCATTTCAAAGGCCGTCGACTGCGGACGCGTCATCTGCCCACGCTGCAGTTGTCGTCGCCGCTTGACGGCGGCGGATGTGGCCCCGGCTGTGGCCACATGGGCTACACCAGCTCCCGCTTCCGCTGGCTCCTGACTGTGCCTCCGGTAGCGGAGCAGAAGGATGCCTGAGGCCAGATCCTCGCCGGCCACAATCTGGGCGGACCAGCGCTGGCGACTAGCTGCCATGAGCAGCCTTTAGCCTTTAGTTCCACTTGAGACTGGCGTGACTGGGTCGCAGGTAATTACTGCCAAACGTTGCTTCGCACACTGATAAGTAAGGGGCGGGAAGTTGACAAATGTTCAGAGCCTCCACTCGATGTGTGCAATTACTTATCAGGGGGAAGAGTTGTCGAAGCCCCTCGATTTTATTATAGAAATTAACCCCATTTGAAGTCTTTGATTTACTTGATTTATCTTAATTTATCACCAACAGAATCATGTTACTATAGCTCTTTCTGAATAAATGTGTGCATTAAGTAAGCATACTTGTAAATGAGTTAAGTATTTGCATACTTAAACCCTTAAACTGACTGAGAAAGTGAATATAGCACGAACCAAGTTTTAAGTGCTTGCTGTGTAAATTGAAAGGTTAACAAAGTCCAGCTGTCCCATTAGCTGACAATGGGTTAAGGGCCAACCCAAGGCGCTTGGTAACTCTTAATGCTCTGTCCGCTGATAAGGTACAATCGCTGGGTTGGCGTCGTCGGCGTCGCTAATTAAACGCGCTTTGCTTATCAAACGCACAGCACGCCAAAACTAGTGCCACCCACTGGGTGGGTGTGGAAGGGGTGGAAATAGGGGGAAAGCTGGGGGGTGGGTGTCGCTGCCGCAGCCAGAACCTTGAAAGCCAAACAATAATGGAACTATGTTGTTTGACGGCATATCTGGTACGTTGAGAACAATTTGCAATAGATTTGAATTTTATTTTAAGCAAAGAAATAAATTCAGACTCTCAACTGAGTAAAAAAAGTGGCAGAGATTAAAAAGTTGGAAAAGACTCTACAGATATTTGGAGTTATTTATCTTATTAAGCAAGATGGCCCAAGAAAATGTCTATATAACGAAAATGCTTATGAAGTCTAAATAGATTAGATTCTTAATTTTCTTAATTTAATTTAAAGAGAAAAACTTGAAGACTTTTGTTAAAACATCGCAATCTTTCTTAATGCATTTCACTCACAAAAGCTGCATCTCCTTCTTAAAGTCTTAAGTTTGCTATCTAAAATCACGTGTTATTTTTTAAAATTTTAAATAAAAATTTAAAAATGAGAAAGTACTTCATCTGAAGGAGAAATAGCTGCTCGAATGACAATTTACAAGGAGTACCTGTTAAAGTTAAGGTGACAATCAAAATATTTGTGCAGGAACTATATCTATATATAAACATTTAATAGTAATCGAAGCAATTATTCTTTTCCGATTGGAAAACTACAGATACTAAAGAATATCTAGTAATGAATTGCATTCTTCAAATTCTCATCTCTCTTGACAACTCAACCAAAATGAAATCTTTGAAGACTCAAGCAAATAACTGCAGCGCTGAGAACCAAGTCCTGTGGATTTTCTGAGAAGTGTGTTCCATGAACACGGCTTCCAGCCACAGATGCAATTTATATTGAGCTCTGCGACTAGCACATTGATGACTCAAGTGAATTTGTCTCATTTCTCCGAGCCAAAGCCTTCGGAATCCTTCAGCGATCGGCCAGCGCCATCCCGCTCTACTGGGACGGCTCCCTCGGGGGTTCGCATGTGCAACTTGTGTTTGTGCATAAATAAATAACCACACGGCCATGGACATGCAACTGTGCATGCCCCGGGCAGTCAATGGGGCCGCCTGCAATATTTATGGGCTGGTTATTACGTAGACCACATGTTTGGCAATGCCATAATGCCATTGTTGCATCGCCGTCGTCTGCGGCTAGAACGCGATTTGCGGGGCATTAAATCGCTCGAAATTAAATGCAAATATTTGGGAATCGAGCGGCATTGAATGGCTTTGGAAGTGGGACTCGCCAATTGAGTTATATTCGCACACTCAGTGGCAATCGGAGAGTTTACCGCAAGTGCCAAGTGTAATTTCCGCCATTGATTACGCCACGCCCAGGCGGCCATGCAAGACTCACATCCGCCCCCGGCAGGTCTACATTTTTGCAATCCCAATCGCAATCCCAATGCCAATCCGAATGGAATTGCTGGAGCGCTTGTCCAAAGTAATTGGTAGCCATTGAATGGTAAGTGGCCCTGCTGGCTGCTAGTTACTGCCGGGTTTCCTATTCACTTTTGTGTGCTGGTCTGCATTTTGGTGAAACGACTGAACTGGTAATTAACCCGAAATTCTCTTTCACCCGCCGCCACATGGGACTACAATCGCTTTCTTTGGCATTTTCAATTTGCCAGCTCGGGCAAATATTTGCGCACAAATCAAACTCTTGACTGCGGCGGAGGATGACAACTTCCATGAACTCAATAGCTCGCTATACGAGAATTCCCGCCCACACACAGTCCCATGCTCATATGTACACTTGGCTTGGATGCGAACACTTTTCTTACTCCTTTTCAATTTTCCCCCCTGATTTTATCGCATTTACGCAGTGCCAGCGGCAGGAATATTCCCCAGCTCGCATTTTTATGGCATTGCAACCAGCATCCATTCCACTTTCACTCCATTGTTGCACACTGCGTATACGTGACATGTGGTGCCCTGCTGTCGCAGCTACTTTGTTATCGCTCGGTTTAGCTCGTGCCGCGCCGCCTTTTGGGTTAGCCAATGTTGGCATAATGTTGCAAAATAGTATATGCCCCAATTTGGGGTTTGTCTCCCCACCCCCCTCCTTTGGCTTTCCGCCCCTAACGAATAAGGTAAACACACATCACATCTCCATGCGTGCTGGTGTGCGTGTGGGTCCTGGTGCTTATACCTTTTGCGGCTGCCGCAGGGGATGACTTAGGGGCCCTGGTTGAATGGCATTGTTAGTGGGGTCTCCGAATTTATCAGGCAAATCCACAGAAGTCGTATCCGCATTGAGTTTTGCATTCTGACTATGTACCGAGAGAAATATTTTGGCTGGAAGGGACCGAATTGGTGGCCCTTGGGAACATTTCATTAATAATAATAGGAAAAGTATTTTTGAAGAATATATATGTTAAAAGGAAGAATGATACAAGTTGTCAGTTGAGGAAAGTAATCACAGTTCGTAGGGGCTTGGAAATACTAATCCAACAAGAGGGCTTGAGATTTTTATCCGTGTAGTAAAGCTCTTTCCGGTATTTAGTAATCAAGTCGAGGGGTTTCAGAGATTAAGCCTTATTTAATTTGTGGGACTCTATGAGTGCTGCCTTTGTTTTCCTCAGTGCACTTTTTCTCGATTGTGTGTGGAGTACTCAAATATTTACAATTTGGCATATGTAAGCCATGTTGTGGCTTTCGGCTTTGCCTACATTCCTGCCTTGTGGCTTGCCTAATGCAAATATAATGCTCTTCTTCCTCGGGTCAAACGCACTTTCCATCGCAATTAATCTTATTCAATAATATACTAATCAAGCTATAACTATACAAACCTTTTCAATTAATTAGCATAAGTCCTGGAACTACTCCTAACTGAGCGGCCACATGCAATCCTTACATAAATGTGTTGCAGTGCTCTAAGGCTGTCATTACCCCCGTAGTCCCCTAGTAGACGGAACAAACGACTACTTAGCCAACAACAGCAACTAGGCTTAATTCCCCACTCTGCGGCAGAGCCAAAGCACTTAACACCGGGCACCCAAAGTGCCTGCCATGTGTTCGGGCTTAGGCCTGGAAATTCATTAGGAAAAAGCCCCTGGCATAAGTACGCCTGGATCCGGACCCGCCCCTCCGAGCATCATTAAATGTTAATTGAAATTTTAATTAAATATTTTCGGAAATGACGCAGGAATACCGCAAATAGTCGAGCTTCTATCCGCACATATTTCTGCATATCACTTGGCCAACTCGGGCACAGCTGCTCCTTTGACAGGACCAGAAATCGATGGAAGCCGTCAGTCAACCCGAAACTGTGTGTCATTGCCGGAACACTCACCTCCCAAATAAGTCGGAAGTCCTGCTGCTCCACGCGCAGCAGCTCGCAGGTCGTCTTCGTTACCACGGTGCTATCCCGTGGCAAGTCGTGCAGTACGGACTCCCCGAAGGTGGCTCCCACGCCCAGGTTGCACAAGGTGACGGCGCTCTGCAAATAAATAAGGCCAAAGATTCAGTTAGAAGGTGTCAAAGGAAAAGTATATAGAAAAGAATAGTGCAATTCTAAGAGATAAGGTTAAATTAGCTTTATTTATTACCAAGAAGGATTTTGGAAAATAGCGAACACAGAACTGATAGAATTCGAATGCAAAAAACATATATATAGATGTTGCGAGCTCAGTAATCTATATATTCTACATTATGTATGGTAAAGGTAACCACATGACCACTGACTAAGATCAGGTAATTAACTCTAACAAAAGCGACAAGAATTCTAAAAGAATGAGGAACATTTGTGTCTGAATGAAACTCGACGTAAATGACTTTTGTTTTTTATTGTATATATATAATCATAAACCTGACAGAAAACGATTCAGATATGTACATTGTCATACAATGTCTTGGGACAGAGAGAGTACATTTTTCCTTATGGTTTTATAGTACTAGGAATAAATATAATATATTTGTAGAGAACGATGTAAACAAAAGTAGTAAATATTAAATAAGCATCGCGTTTAACTTTGAGATATCGAAATTATTAAATAAATGTTAACAAAATGTTAATAAATGTATTTATCTTTGTTTCAGATTATATTTGTCCAATATATCAACCAGAATATATACATAAACATATGTAAGGCACACATATCCTATTTATTTATTTCTTTCACACTGAACATTATTGTATTTCTGACAAAAAGTACCAAAAATCAAAGCTTTCTCTTTAAATATCGATTTGTCGTTATTATCTGCCTTATCTAGGTTATACTGTATTCGTGCAACTTTTGCTTATGATTACATTATGGCAGCTTGACTTCGGACTTCATCTTTAGCCAGCGCCTTGAGCAATAAACGGAAATGGCCGCAATTTCTTCGCGGTGCCAGAGACAAACATTTGCTTACGTCCTGGTAATCGCTCTCTGGTTGCAGATCCACAAAACCACCACCGAATGCAATAAGAGTGCGCCCAAAAAGAAGCCGGGAAGTGAAGACCCAAGAGGCGGAAACGCCGGGCATCCACTGTCACCCGGCGCAATAAACGCGGCTAACCGCAAAATTGCAATGACATTTTCAATTACCCAACCCGACTTGCATCTGATTTCAGTCGGTTGTTTGTTTTCCCACCAGACATCTCGCAGTTCTGGGCCCTTGGCCAAACTGCCGTCTCTTGGTCCGAACTGGGAACTGGAGCCCGGGAAGTCGGCGGAACCCCGCCGTGTAATTGGCTTAACAAGACTGGCAAGCGACCGCAGAAATTGTTAAACTCGCATTAGCCGGTACATGTGTGTGTGTCTGTACACAGTTATTACACCGCGCAGGGCCATAAAATATACTTTAATTAATTCTCGCCGTGTGTAATTACAACTGCTGTTACGCCGTTGTTGTGCCACCTTTTCTTTTTGCCAACTCCGCAGTCTTAGCCGGCATTCGGGGAGATTTCATTCGCTTTTCTTGCTGATTTATTGCGGCCTTTGTTTTTTGACAAGCGTCAAAACGAATCTCCCCGACATTAAATTTGATTGCTTTCTAATTTATTGCGGCATTAGCAGTTGACCCACAGACACACACAGAAAGGCGAGCAGAGGAAGTGGCAAGCGGACACAAATTTGTCCGCGAGCATTTCCCTTTTGTAATTTGCCTAAGCTGGCGAGAATTGAATTGAATTTGCCGCCCAAACAATAATATTTGGAAAGCTCGGCAGCTTTGTGCGTCGGTTTGTGATGTAACTGAGCGAACTGGCCCCTTAAACCGATGGACTGTGAAGTAAATAATACTCTTGTGCGCGTATATTTCGCTGGTCCACAGAGAACGGATTGCTCACGTTTTATTAGATTACTTTTTGGTCGATATGCGATGGTGAAAGTACCCCAGTGTATACGGGTATCTGATGAGATACATCAAAAGATGCGGCACCGCGATATATAATATTTTACATATTCGAACCCAGTTTCAGATGCTAATCCGTAGGCAGCAATAGCATTTCTTCACCTTAAATCGCCGGAGTATCCCCCGCAAGTGGCTCACCATAAATTAAGTATTCATCCTCTCTGTAGGCCCTATTGTTCTCCCGCCCCCTTTAGACACCAGTCAACGAAAACCTTTCAGAAAAATGGTTACAACCATTCAGTTAGGACCAACTTTATGCCCGGTTTCGTTATCTAAAGCCGCATGTAAGCACGTACATTTTTCTTGCTTTCGTTTTCGCCACCGGATCTTTTACATAAATGTGGGGTTTGCAATGCAATGTTTTACCTTTGCATAATGTCGCGTTGATTGCTCCACGTTATACGTACAACTGCGACGGAATAGCATGTTCCCTCTCCGTGCGACACCGACAAAGTTTTCGCAGTCAGTTTTCGATTTGGCACAGTCCCCGTTCCCGCGCCGGGTGGTTTTGCATATTCAAATTGTGCCGAGGAGCGACATTCACAAATGCGTGCCACCTACAGACAGAGCCCCAGAAAAAAAATGCAAACACGTTACCCTAACTTGTGGCGCTGTCGACGAACGTGAGGTCAGAGGGCTGGCGACCTGCCGCAGCTAGTAGTAAGCCAGCACGTGCCACCAAAAAAAATGCCCCTTGATAAGCGCCGCCTCTGATGGATCGTGGCTTCAGTTTCAGTTTCGGTTTCAACGCGATTTGCCACTGCGATTTTTTTATGCTCGTTTCAGCCGGTCTCGAATTCATGCAACCGCGCGGCGTCGAGTCGCGGCGCAAACTGAACAGAAACTGGAGTTGAAGCCAGCCAACTGACGGCACCAGGCGGCTGTGAATCACAGAGGCAGAGGCTCTTTGTGCAACTCGGCAACTGTTGCAAGTAGCTGAAGTGCGGCCGGCAGCAACATAGTTGCAGCAGCGACATGGCCCATTGAATGATTCTGGCTAAATTTGTCCCAGACTTTCGAGATAATGGTTAAAAATAGTTAAAAAACAATCGTAATCTTGAACATGATGCAAGATTTTGAGGTGTTCAGTTAATTGCATTAAAGTTTACTTTTCTAATTTAAACGTTTAAAGGGAATCTTCAATTTGGCTTCTTGCTGGAAGCTTTCCTCGTTGCATTTTGCCTGCCCTGCCAGCCTTTGCTGTCGTTTGATGTTTGCAATTAATCCGCGCACAGGCTCCGGCCAGCCTCATTTCATGGCCATGTCCACGTCCACGTCCGTGCGCGTGTCCGTATCCATAACCATAACGGTGGCAATAGTGCTAGTGAAATACGAGCCCTTTCCGAGTCGCATGCACCTACATACACCATACACCCTACACCATTGTTGCTGGCCAAATGTCCGGCATCCCACGACCATGTCGACTTTTTGTTCGCTGCTGCGCTTGAAAAACTTTTTACGCACATATGAGCACGCTTCCGTCCGATGCAGCTGCTGCTGCTGTAGTTTCTGCAACAACTGCTGCAGTTTGTCTCGCACTGCAAGCCAATCCAGCTGGGCAAACCAGGATGTGGACTTAACTTTCGACGAGGGCCGTACGAATGACTAGCTTTGAGGATGCTCGTGCTAATGGAATTTCAGATGAGCTGATGATGCTGGATGGGAATTGAAAGTTTCCAACTAAAACCTCCGAAAAGTTGTGGCTTTAAACAACCGCCGAGATACCTCATTGTTCGGGTTGAACAACCTTGACACTTTTATTTCAGTTTTCGGTCTGCACTTGTTGTTTTGCCCATCAACCGCATTTGTTTCTGGTGCGGCTAGTAATTAAATTTATTTCGCCCTCCTACGGTGAATGTAAAGAGCCAAGTTCCAGACCAAGTCAATGACTGCTCACAATGCTCACAGCTCACCAAGCGAACGGTTCACGTAGCGTGTATCTGCCGGGCACATCGCCAGGTGCCTCGTGCATACATATCTCATCTACAAGTGCTATTTATTTGCTCTCATCGATTCGGCCAGGTGTCTAAATAAATCACGCCCTGCGAGTCCGTTTGCTTGCCCCATTAATTATGCCAATAACTGATGACCCAAGTTGTTAATTGGAATAACTGCATTTGTTTGTGGTTTTTAGCCCGCTAATGAGTTCATCAAAAAAAGTAATCCATTGGCGGCTGTGAAGCTAATGATATGGACGATATAATTATTTTTATCACATTAAATTGTATGCTCAAACTCGCATAACCGTTAGAATCGCACTCATTATGTCGCAGATTTTCCACGCCCGCGGCTTTCCCAGCACCCGCCGCACACTTGCCTCAATTTCCACGCGTTGCATGCGGCAATGGCGTTAGATAAACATTTCCCTACCTGCATAATTAAAAAGTTCTTGTAATTAAATTAATGCAAGCGGGTATGAAGACAATTTTGTATATTTCTGTCCCATATGCAGTGCACTTTTTAAATTCTTAAAGTAAAGTGCAAGCAGGGAGAACGAAAAGGATATTCGATTGCTTGGAATTTCAAACAAGCTTCTCGTTTTTTCTTCTTTTATGATGGCCCGGAGCGAAGCTTTTGCCTGCAATTGTCAGGCAAGTCCGCATAATACATCCGAAAGAATGCAGAATGCAAAGGAGGAGGAATTCTGTCCAGGAATGAAATAGTTTTCCCTTTAATCCCTCAATCGAACAGTAAATAGAGAAAGTTTCTCATGCGGAAAACGTGTTTATCTTGAAACTTTTTACTTACTGCAAACAAAAGCAGCCTTAATTTCATATTCACTCTGACACTGTCAATAATTGTTTATATATACTTGGGAGTGCGCTCGAAGCATTTCATAATATCTAACATTTTCAAGTCAGCCAATGATTAGGAAAGTAATATTATTTAAAGGTTTTTTATTTGGCAGGAGCTTAAGTACTAAAGATAATTTGCATATTCGTTATCAAACATACATACACATCTATGTACATATTGGCAAGACGCTTAAGAACTCTTAGCTTCTTTAAGTGAATTAGATTATATTGATTGTAGAGAAAATAGTAAAGTTGATCCCTGATAAGGGGTCAAGAGCTCATCAGGCATTTGCTCATCGCTTCGAGGCGGCATTGAACTCTGTCGGCAACTCCCCAACGAGGCTTTGTTATTATTTGTTGTTAAAAACACACTGTTTAATAAGTTAGAGGCACCACAATTAGCCAACTCGTGTTGCATGCTTCACCGCCATATTTTAATTTGGGGTTTCCACTGCCACGGTTGAGCAACCCAACGAGTGTGGTATGTGGTATGCAAAGCATTAGGGCGTCTGGGAGTATTAATTAATTTACCTCAGCCAAGCTACGGAGGAAAGCCAATGACTTGAAGCTATGAAGGCTGGGCTAATGGCGATCCAAGTCGCATGCTGCCACAGTTTATGAGCTTGCACATCTGCTTGAAAGTGAAATTAGTGCACAAAACATTAATCATATGAGATTATCGTAATGAGTTCGTAATTCCCTTATGTCAACATGTATAATTCAATGATGAAGCCAAATGATAGCTAGATAAATTGGACCATAATTCAATTCATTCAAATTTATGCTAAGCGAACTGTTAGCGTCAAGTAATATTTTCATTGCTTAAATCAAGAATATAACATTTACAAGCCATCTTACAGAAATTTTTTAAATATGAAAATCTATTCTGTTTTCAGTTAGAAGGTCGTTTGTATATTTCACTTCACTGTTCTATACAAAAAAATATCAGCAAATTTTCCTATTTTCCCTAATATAATGCCTCCAACTAATTTATTTCGTTTCTTATTTTTTAATCCGGGGACGTACCGAACGTCTGAGTTCCAAGTCTACTAGATTAGTGTTGAAAAAAATTAATGTTAATTGTTTCTGTTTTGAAACAAAACAATTTATATGCTCCCTCCAATAAATACAAGATATTTGTTATCTTTTTTAACAAGAACTAGTCCACTTTAATTTAATATCTGCTCAATCAGTCACGTGGTACAGTCACATTACAGTGGCAAAAACAATGAACTATCCCTAGACACGCTCCAGACGCAAGTAGATGCCTCCAACTGTTCCCAATATGACAGACATGGGATCAAACTTCAGAGGGATCTCTGTTTGATCGCACACGGACAGCTTGAACCTGCTGATGATCTGAGCCAGACCGATGCGGGCCTGCATCTGTCCAAAACGCATTCCAATGCAGTTCCTGGGACCATCGCCAAAGGGCAGCCACTCAACGGAGTCGCGAGCGGCCACCTTCTCAGGAGTAAAGCGGTCCGGGTCGAAACGTGTGGGATCCGGGTAGAGTTTCTCGTCTCGGTGGAAGGCACAGGCGGGAATCAATATCTGGGTGCCCTTCTCGATCACAAACTTCGGATTGCCCGGCACCACATAATCCTTGAGGGCTTTCCGTTCCAGGTGGGGCACCAGCGTGTACAACCTCAGAGTCTCTGTAAGTCGATATCAACTGGGATGAAAAAGAAATTGGCCCCAGGGGAGTCTGTACAACTAACCTGAGATGACCTGGTCCAGGTACCGCATGTCCTTGATAGACTCATAGGTCAACTGACCGTCGTGCTCCTCGACGACTGTTTGGATCTCGGTCCTTAGCCTGTCCTGAATGTCCTGGTTCTGGGCCAGCTCATACAGACAGTAGCTCATTGTGGAAGACGAGGTCTCGAAGCCGGCCACGTAGAAGACAAAGACCTGGGCGGCCAGCTCGCCAATGTTCATTCCCTCCAGGACTTCGCCATTGTCCAGTGTGACTCGTCCCTTTTGCTTCATCTCGATGAGTAGATTCATGAAGTCGTTCCTCTTGAAGTTCTCCTGCTGCCTCAGGGCAATGGTCTCGTCGACCAGCCGCATGAAGAACTGGTGAATGTCCTCTGGGAAAAAACGCATCCTTAGCTTCCTGGCCATCTCAGGGAAGCTGAATATGAACATCGTAAGCAGGGGTCCATGGCGCATATCGGTGAATACCTTTTGGCCCATGGTGCGGAAATCGGAGACGGGAGTGCGCAGCGTGTTGCACTCAATACCGAAGGCGCAGGTTCCAATCACATCGGTGGTGAATCTGGCCATCAAGTCCTTGATCTCAATAACAGCCCCGTTCGGGGTCGCAGGCACCTGCTCCAACATCACCTTTGCAAACTCCTCGGAGACCTTAATCACGGTGGGGAACATGAACTTCATTTTGCCGGAGGTGAAGGTGGGCGACAGCCTCTGGCGCATGTCCTTCCATTTCTTGCCGTCCAAATTGAAAAGGTGCTGAGTGAGCGGATCATCTCTCTCGTTGTGGAACTGTCCTCGGTCGGCGAAGTTCGAGAAGTCCTTGATCAGAATGTTCTTAGCCAGCTTGGGATCTACAACAAAGGCTGCCGGCTTGTGCAGGAAGTAGAATCCGACGAAGGGATTGCCGCTGTTCCGGTACTTGTTGTAGTAATTGTACATAATATCGTGCACCACTCGGTTCTTCCGGAATCCAAGCAGGTTGCCGTAGAACGGATGCGGGGCATCGTGGGCCACGCCCTGGCGCTTCCAGTAGCTGAAGTTGCGGTGGAAGAGGTACGCCAGCAGCGAGGCAACCGCGATCACTAGGTAAATCACCACAAACATTTTGATTTCTCTAAGCAAGTCTCGGTCTCATTCGACGCGATCGACCCGTAAATATTCTCTGATTGCCCCGCGACTGGTTCAGGCACCTTTTATAGGTAGCGCCAGCGACGACCATTTGCCAAATATCAGCGTGACTCGGTGCATTATCAGTTTGTTGTCATGATTACAGAACCGGCGATAACACAAGCCACCTCTCAGAGGGAAGCCCAAGTAGCTGGGTTGAAAAAAACACCGAATAACTGTGCGATCGTGCTCAGATTAAAATTAAAACAAATGATAAAACGTTTATTACTAAATAACCGCTTGAGGGTTATGTTAATTATAGGGCCTTTCTCGCAAATAACAGGATATAATTATTTAAGAAATTTGTTAATTAAGATTGTGGGTTAGTAAGTACGAAGGAAAGTCAATAACTTGAAGCTATGGAAGCTGGAATGCTCGCGATTCGATTCGCATGCTACCACAGTTTAAGAGGTCGCACATCTGCTTGAAAGTGTTGAAATTAGTGCACAAAACTTGAATCATACATATGAGATTATGGTAATGAGTTCGTTACTTCCTTCTGTCATTCAATGATGTAGACCCGATTTCCGGTTAGAACACAAGTCTAGCTGGTTGTTTGTATATTGCATTTCACAATTCCAAATGAGAGCTTATAAGCAAGCTTCTCTCGGAACTAAATTAGTTTCCGTTCCCTCTCTCAACTATGAAAATGTATAAAAAATGTAGCAGCGTCCTTCAATTATATTATCTCTCATATTCATTTAATTGTTTCGCGGACGTTCCTTACGTATATACTATATATCTGTATTCCAAACCTACTATTGCAATCGTTAGGTAGCATTTTTGTAAACACGATCCGAATATTTATTGGTATAATGGTAAATTGGCAAGCTATTCAAATTGATTCTACTTGATTGTTTCTGCTCAAAAACAAAAACAATTGAAATAGAAGTTTTGAAATGTCTTTAGAGCAAAAACCTCTCAATATATTTAAGAACTTAAAAATTTATTAAGAACTAAGTAATCAAAACACCACATTCATTACATTCATGTCAATTCAGTTATACTTGAAACAATAATCACACGATATACTGACTTTTTAATAATAAACGCTTTACCTATTATATTTAATCTCATCTGTTAAAAAATCAATAACATTATATTTACAATAGCACACAGGAGCTACAACTAGACTCGCTCCAAATGCAAGTATATGCCCCCAATTGTTCCCAATACGAATGACTTTGGATTGTACTTCAGAGGGATCTCTGTTTGATCGCAGACGGAGAGCTTGAACCTGCTGATGATCTGGGCCAGACCGATGCGGGCCTGCATCTGTCCAAAACGCATTCCAATGCAGTTCCTGGGACCATCGCCAAACGGCAGCCACTCAACGGAGTCGCGAGCGGCCACCTTCTCGGGAGTAAAGCGGTCCGGGTCGAAACGTGTGGGATCCGGGTAGAGTTTCTCGTCTCGGTGGAATGCACAGGCGGGAATCAATACCTGGGTGCCCTTCTCGATCGCAAACTTCGGATTTCCCGGCACCATATAATCCTTGAGCGCTTTCCGTTCCAGGTGGGGCACCAGCGTGTACAACCTCAGAGTCTCTATAAGGCGATATTAAGGGTTATTGCTACATATTCCCCGAAAGGTTAGTGTCAACACAACCCACCTGAGATGACCTGGTCCAGGTACCGCATGTCCTTGATGGACTCATAGGTTAATTGACCGTCGTGCTCCTCGAGGACTGTTTGGATCTCGTTCCTTAGCCTTTCTTGAATGTCCTGGTTCTGGGCCATCTCATACAGACAGTAGCTCATTGTGGAGGACGAGGTCTCGAAGCCGGCCAAGTAGAAGACAAAGACCTGGGCGGCCAGCTCGCCAATGTTCATTCCCTCGAAGACTTCGCCATTGTTAAGGGTGACTCGTCCCTTTTGCCTTATCTCGATGAGTAGATTCATGAAGTCGTTCCTCTTGAAGTTCTCCTGCTGCCTCAGGGCAATAGTCTCGTCGACTAGGCGCATAAAGAACTGGTGAACGTCCTCTGGGATAAATCGCATCCTTAGCTTCCTGGCCATCTCAGGGAAGCTGAACATGAACATCGTAAGCAGGGGTCCATGGCGTAGATCAGTGAACACCTTCTGGCCCATGGTGCGGAAGTCGGAGGCGGGAGTGCGCAGCGTGTTGCACTCAATGCCGAAGGCGCAGGTTCCAATCACATCAGTGGTGAATCTGGCCATCAAGTCCTTTATCTCAATAACAGCCCCGTTCGGGGTCGCAGGCACCTGCTCCAACATCACCTTTGCAAACTCCCCGGAGACCTTGATCACGGTAGGGAACATGAACTTCATCTTGCCGGAGGTGAAGGTGGGCGACAGCCTCTGGCGCATGTCCTTCCATTTCTTGCCGTCCAGATTGAACAAGTTCTGGGTAAGTGGATCATCCCGTTCATTGTGGAACTGTCCTCGGTCGGCAAAGTTCGAGAAGTCCTTAATCAAGATGTTCTTAGCCAGGTTGGGATCCACAACAAAGGCTGCCGGCTTATGCAGGAAGTAGAATCCGACGAAGGGATTGCTGCTGTTTCGGTACTTGTTGTAGTAATCGAAAATAATATCGTGCAAAACTCGGTTCTTCCTAAATCCAAGCAGGTTGCCGTAGAACGGATGCGGGGCATCGTGGGTCACGCCCTGGCGCTTCCAGTAGCTGAAGTTGCGGTGGAAGAGGTACGCCAGCAGCGAGGCAACCGCGATCACTAGGTAAATCACCACAAACATTTTGAGTTCTCTAAGCAAGTCCCGGTTGCATTCTACGCGCTCGAGCCTCGAAAATTTTCTGATTACCCCTTGGCAAGTTTGGGAACTTTTTATAGGATCGGCCATTGACGACCATTTGCCAAATATCAGCGTGAC
>JAWNOA010000044.1:0-64322 GCA_035046345.1 Drosophila birchii | reverse complement strand
TATATACTTTATAGGGTCGGAGATGCCTCCTTCTACCTGTTACATACATTTCCTGTCGGCACAAAGTTATAATACCCTTCTACCGTATGGGTAGCGGGTATAATAATATGCTTTCAAATATTTCGAAATGTGTTTAGGAACAGAAAAAGGCTTTCAAATTCTGATATTTGTTGTTATAAATCATCTTAAAGCAAATTGCTAAGAATATGTTATGAGTTTTGCTATTTAAACCACTCATGGTTTGCCTAATGAAAGACGAGATTTCCATTTCAACGTTGCGACAGTCTTCACAGCAATAGCGCAAGCTGATATTTTTTCGAACGTCAACAACTAATCGGTTAATCGGCCTGTAATGTTATCAAAAGGTATTATGCCGTCTGGGCCCGGACTTTTGTATCTGTCAAGGGAATCAATTGCCCACCGGATTTTCTCAGTGGTAATGATGTCTTTCGTAGTCTTTCGCTCCAGTGATTCCTCTACTTTCGTTGTGGCAGTACCGTCCGCCCTATTAATTAGGGTAGAGCTTGTATGTCCTTTGGCGAGAATCTTGCTTAGTCTCGCAGTGTCTTTTACGCCTTCCAGCGACTCGCAGTAGCTCTGCCATGAGTCTTTTTTGGCCTCGTAAATCGCTTTTTTGTATGCCCTCTGTGACTCCTTGTATGGTTCCCATCTCTGGGTACCATAGCTAGTGTTAAAGGACTGCCGCGCACTTCTCCTGAGATCGCTGAGTTCTTTCGTCCACCATGGTGGATACCTTACCGCCATGGTTGAAACCTTACATGTCTTTTCGAAGGCATTGTTTAGTACGTTGGTAAGGTCCTCCACTTCCTTGTCGAGGGCCTTGGGGAGGATTGTACTGTTATCCTCCTACTACCAACTTTTGATTGGACAATTTCCCCGAAATCGCCCCAATCAGTTTTGCGTGGGTTTCTTTTCGGTACCTGCTTGCTTACTTGTACCGCTAAATAAAAGAAAATGTACTTATGGTCGGAGAAGGAGTGTTGTGTCGATACTCTCCCGTGTTCTACCTTGTAACTGCCTTGTTCGATTTGTAAGGTGATGTCTAGCACCTCTTCCCAACTCTGTAAATTACCTGTGCTGGGAAAAATGAATGTTGGCGTCCTACCTTTCTTACATATTATAACGTTGCGACAGATAATGTTATCATAAAGTGACTCACCTCTTTCATTTGTTTCCGAGCTTCCCTAGAGCGTGTGCCTTGCATTAGCGCCGAATCCTAGCACAAGGGTCGTCTTAGTATCTTCAGCCCTTTGCAGCAGCTTGACTACCGGCTCAGGCGGGGCCGGTTCCTCATGTGCCATGTATGCCAAAGCGATCAGCACTCTGCTAACATCCTCTGACACGAATGTGGCCACTGCTAGGCCAGGCGTGTTAAGATTGGAACAGAGAAAGGCATTAAAGTGTTTTTTATTACTATGCATGCTCTCGGCTTACCATTCAAGTTAGTGCACAGCATTGTGTATCCGGGGCTCCTGTATCAGGCCGATGTCGATATCCCTCTCTCTCAGAAGGATCGTAAGATTAGCTGAAGCGTGCGAGCTGCGCTTCAGATTAATCTGCACTGTGCTCGACATCGATTGTTTTGGGTGTTGTGTAGGGGGTCAATGACCATGTCATCCAACAATTTGTTGGTGTCATCGACCTCTAGTATCTTGTCCGGTTCGTTAATTTATCAGCAGGAGGAATGGCTGGCTCGTCTTCATCTCCTTCATTGCCCTGAGAATGGTCCAGTCCGCTGTATGGACATCCGTGTTCTGAGCCTTCAGACCTGCGATCAGCCTTTCATGGTCAGTCTGCCCCTTGGGTAACCAGATGCGAGCTCTGGGTCTCCTGGGGATCTTCCTGGCGAGGACTACCCTAATATTCAGGGCGTCCTATGCGTTGCTGACTTTAGCCACGCATTCTGCCAGTAAACTCCTGTAGAACCCATCGTCGCACCTGATAACCCGGTGCCCCCTGACCACGTCCGAGGAGTCGAAGGAGGGGATGGGGCCGGTCGGCATGCTAACCACTCTGTCGGTGACCATGACCAACTTGGCCACTTCTCCCACTTCCCACTTCTCCAACAGCAGGGAATCGTTTTCGTGGTCCTCATTCACCAAAGCCATTGCCAGACTGTCCCTGGCCACCTCGCTAAACTTCTTCGCCTTGCTGACGAAGTTTGTCACCCTTGGATTACTCTGCGGGTCCTTCGCCCTCTTAAGTGTGCTCTCGCTCACGTCCTGCGAACGATTACGCTTCGCCTGAGAGGGTTGGAATGCCTCCGGGTTCTCTGCCTTGTAGGCTTCAAATTCCGCGATCTCCGCAAGGAATTTGGCCTTATCTCGGGGGTCGGTCTTGCCCTCAGCCTCGTTCTTGGCTATCTTGCCGAGAATTAAGCGGGCTCTGCTGACCTTCGCCCGTCTTTGATGGTGAGTCATTTTAATCATTTCTGTAGTGGTGCGCCTGACCGAGCTCCACTTTTATGCTCGGATTGGGGAGTGCTGCTCGCTCTCAACTCGGATCTCGATTGAGTCGCGATGTCTAGACATGACGTTGTCGGCGTTGTTTATACATTTCATATCATCAACGCCCACTTTGCTCGGCAAGGCAAGCGCAGTGGGCCAGAGGGGGGTTGAGGCATGTGGGAAGGTCGACCGCAACTTCGCCCCAAAGCTGAGGTAAGGCATCTTACGACCTAGGGTAGTCCGGCCCTAGGAAGGCTCCTTATAAACACAGCTGGATTAAGCCCCTCAGCTTCGAAACTGAAAGTCAGAGGGCACGGGTCGATCTCTGTGGGCATTGACGTGTACTGTTGTGTACTGCTGGGGACATAGGATATCATAAGGGCCACTTGAGTGTACTGACCGTAGTGCATCAACGTCCATATATATATATATATATCATTACCCATAATAATAGTTGTGGGATAAGGGTACTATTGGTATTAGCTTTGCGTTTTTACCTCTGTGCAACTATGTGCCATTAGTTATAGTCCACAGAACACAAAATTGTTAGGTTTAGGGGCTTATGCGGGGTTTTTGGTAAAAAAAATTGTCATTTTTGGAATTTTTTTTTAGCTCTGCGATAAGGCACACTAGCGCAGTAAAGTTTATCTGTATAGTTTATAGTATGTTTTGCCAAAAGTATGAAATAAAAAACTAGAAAGTATTGTCCATGGCAGCTGTTTTTGTAACCCACTGTTTTGAAGAAGGTCTTAGCGGTGTCAAAAAATTCTCGAAAACGAATTATCGAAATCAAAAACCCATATCGATTCCATTAAAAGAAAGATGGCTCCTTCCCCCAACGTGTTTTTTTTCTTAATAATTTTTTTCCGGGTTTGAGAACGTTTTTACCAAAAAATAGTTTTTACCGAAATGCATATACGTTTGCATATACGATTGCACATACATGTTATGCGCCCGGGACTCCGAGTAGAAGCGTTCAATAAATTCTACCTCCTTGACATTTTGAGACTATACTCTTTAAATGTTTTCCTATCGAATAAGAAATAAAAAATTGTTGACAATATTTGACCCGCATAAGCCCTTTAGCTAAAAAATACATATGTAAAACAGTTCACTGTTTCACAATAAGACATAACAATCAAAATACGTAAACTAAGATACATTTTTAAATACCTTAAAAACTATCATAAATGTATTAATCTTTTGCAGCTCCACAAAATAAGCACTGAAAGTTCGCCAATATTTCTCTCCAATTTAACCAAGCAAACACTTGATTCAAAGAATTGACTTTGTTAGTTTATCAACACTATCCTAGTGTTAGTAAAAATTTTTGGGATAGGTTTTTATACCCGCTACACATAAAATGTCCGACAGCGTTGAGGGCACGAAACACCGTATACCTATTACCGCGAAAATGTAGAGGTTAACAAGCATCGCCGAGATGCAACGGAACCTTTCACTTGGTTGTTGTTGTTCTTGCCGATAAATTGCCTGCCTAGCAACAGCGGATATATGTAACTGGCAACCGAATGTATGTATGGCTATATGTACATATATGTATATAAGTAATATGCTCTATTAGCAAAGATTAAATGCGATTCGCTTTGTTAAGAGTTATTTGCACAACACAGTTTTGGTGTTTTTCACAGCGCGAAATGCACAAAAGTCAAACGGCCGACTGTGCGCTTTATATTTATATATGTATGCTCGTGTGTTTGTGACCGAATGCCCGCAAACGACAGCGAACCAAAGAATTGTTTAAACTATATTAAACAATCGCGAGACCGAGTTGCAGACTCCGATAAACTATTATCACGTCGGGGTCACCAAAATGTTTATGGGGAAGACAACGAATATGCCACCCTTGTATATCAATTAATTTATAACGTTATACGGTTATATTATTTTATAGCGTTTATTTGGGGCGGCAGACGGACTGTGGTCAAGCTCGGCTTACATAAGCAGACGCAATGTAGTCGCTGAATAGATAAGCGACAGCTTTAGTGGTACAAGAAAGATAAAAGAGATAAGCAAAGAGCGCTGCAGGTGCCTTCGCACACCTATGCGCGCATGATTAGGCTCTGCTGCTCCGAACATTCTTGTTGAATTTGTACGGCCTCTGGGATGCTGTCTGCTCCGGTGAGACAGTCATTCACGTAAAAATCATATTTAAATACGGAAGATCCAAGCGGTAGATGGTTCTTGGCTTTCTCGGACGGATAATCCAAGCATTTAGTAGGAATGGCGATGATGTTGTACCATATGTGACAGTTTTAAGTCTATAAAACTTTAGATCGTCTGATGGTTTCTTCCGCCATACGATTAATTGATGGAACTGGTGGTCAGGGTGCATCCACACCTGCCGATACATCTTCTCTATATCTGCAGTAAACACATATCTGTGGGTGCGGAATCGTAGTAAAATCGCAAATTATTCGCTCTGCACTGTGGCCCAGCGTACAATATATCATTCAATGACTTATTGCTTGTTGTTTTACAGGTCGCATAAAAAACTACCCCCAGTTTTGTGCTACTGCTTTCGGGCTTCAATACACAGTGATATGGAATGAAGTAGTGATCCGATGGTACGTGTGTGGGATGCATCAGTTTCATGTGTCCAAGACGTTAATATTCTTCCATTAAATCTACATATCCTTTCCCAACTTCTGGTGCCGTTCGCCGCTCTAATGCCAAGAATCTGTTGGTTGCCGTTTTCTGAGATGCCCCCAGGGCTGAAGTTCCTTCAGAAAATGAAAGTTTTACAATGAATTTTCCATCTATTGCAAATTGTAGATTCGCTACGAAATGAGATTCGCAGTGAGCTTCTATTGGAGATCGAGCCTTTCCTTTGGTGTCTAGATTCTCTAATGTATTAAACTCCTTCTGTGGTTGCCGCTGCACAAAATGCCGCTGAGTCGTGCTCAGCAGGAATTCTCCCGGCCACAATCCATCCAAGCTTTGTAGTTTGGAGATTTGGGCCTTCAGGCTTCATCAGCATCTGATTTGGCAGTAGCCAAGAATAATAATGCTCTGCGCCGATAAGCATGTTAATTTTTCCTGGTTTGTCAAGATTTGGATCTACAGAAGGTGATTGTGGCTGTGTTGCCGCACCTGACGTGGCCTCCAGGTGCAGCAATGTATGGTGTTTCTTATCACATTTAAAACACGTACGGCCTCGGCAATCTTTCGCCTTGTGGTCACTGCTGAAACAGTTAACACACAATTTGTATAACCTTGCAGGGTATTATAATTTCAGTCAGAAGTTTGCAACGCAGTGAAGGAGACTTCTCCGACCCTATAAAGTTTATATATTCTTGATCAGGATCAACAGCCGAGTCGATCTAGCCATATCCGTCTGTCCGTTTCTACGCAAACTAGTCCCTCAATTTTAAAGCTATCTGAATGAAACTTTGTAGTTAGTCTTCTATATACTCTCACTCGTATATATAGTGGCGAACTAAAGTTTTGGCACAGTTGGCATGCCTGACTTTCGCTCATCTTTTCAAAATGAAATATGGTGATATCTCAATAAATTGGCTAAGCATTTTAGTTTTAAAACAGATTGGCATCGAAGAAACCAAATTTTGGGTGGATCGGACGGCTATATCATATAGCTGCCATAGGAACAATCGAAAAATTTTGAGTAAAAAAAAATTTAACTTTGCCAGTTTTCAACATATTTTCATTAAATTTGGTATTTAGCCGTTTTTTAATATTTCTGAATTTCGGTTTTAATTTCATGAAAATCGGCCAACTATATCCTATAGCTTCCATTGGAACAATAAGGAAAATAAAAGAAAAAACCATAACTTTGTCAGTTTTCAAGATATTTTCACCAATGTTGATATTTAGCCATCTTATATTAATTCAGAATTTTGGTTTTCATTTTGTGAGAATCGGTCGACTATATCCTATAGCTTCCGCAGGAACAATCAGGAAAATAAAAAAAAACCCATAACTTAGCCGATTTTCAAACCATTTTCATCAAACTTGAGATTTGGCAACTAATAATTATTCCAGATTTTCGGTTTTAATTTTTTGATAAAGTTCTGCAAGGGTGTATAAACTTCGGTGAGCCGAAGTTAGCTTTCTTTCTTGTTGTTTTTGAACCCAATTGACTCGTACGGGTATGGTTTTGCTGCGGAAATCATCGCATTTGTATAGCCAATGAGTCCGTTTGCAGAAAGGACAATTTGGTTGCCTTCCAGCGCTGGCAGAAGTGCATGATGGGCTCTTCTGCTCCTTTCTCAGTTGTTGACTGTGTTTTCTGTTCCCAGCACTCGGCTTCGCTGGTCCAGGAAGCTTAGCATTGTATCGAGACCTTGGAGTTCTCTTGACCCGTCTAACGATTGTTCGTAGAGGGCTCTATTTGCAAAATCAAGTTTTTACTTAATTATGGTAATTATGATTATATCCAAACAAGATATGTCAATGCCTCGTCCCTTCGATGGTGCCAGAGACTCAATAATAAAACACATGGAACAATAAGTCCCGAAATTAACAATGAAAACCATATTTTATTTTTTTGGAAAAATTTTTCTTATTCATCAACATATTCATCATTTAGGGTGATACAATCAAACCTGCCAACGCTTTTTTAATTTTTCAATACCATGTTTATCAAAAAACATTTTTATTGACCTGTTGCTGTTTTTGTTCCATCGAAAGCAATCGCGGCACGTATTTGGAAAAAACCTTTTTCATGTTTAATTTTTCATGAAGGGTAGAATATATACTTCCATATGATACCTGTCTTCTTAGTAATTTCACGGAGCTTCTCTTTACGATCTTTCATTATAATTCTTGTCACTTCACTCACATATTCCGGTGTAACGGCTTCCATAGGACTACTGGAGCGTACCGCGTCGTTTGTGTCGTTACGACCACGTTTGAATTCGGCAAACCACCGAAAAATCGTTGCTATTGATGGACAAGAGTCCGGGTAACATTTTTCAAATCCATAGAGTCGCATGCACGGTGTTTTTACCCATTAAAAAACAATGTTTTATCAGAACACAAAACTAGTTTTTTCATTTTTTAAGCAAACTGCAAAACGACTTTCCTTCAACCCCGATAACTCAGCTGTTTCTGGTCCGATCGACTTAAAATTCAAACACGTTTTAAGTAAAGGTTAGTATTCTTGAAAGACCTGGTTACTGGTTTACTTTAACCGCCATTTCTGGATTAGTCTCGGGAGTTATTGGTCCATGTGCTACAACTTCTTTAATGATTTCGGATCGCCACAGTTTGTGTGGTGCTGCAGGAGATGATTAGGAATCGCGTCTGCTACATGGCGGGGATGTTTGTACGCGTCAACCAATACTTCCTATGCGCTCATGTAATTTTCTTTAAGATCAATATACCTTCTTCACCTCGCTTGCCCCGGGGCACTGGTATACGGTACGCATGTCCCAAGTCATCTTCCCGGATTTAGGATATAGGATGCGTTCTGCCTCCTTGATTATCTAAGAGACTGCACATTGGCCCCTCCTTTTTTGGGTATTGGGGTCGCAAGGTGCGGCACCTTCCAGATGGGGAAGAGTACCTTCGCCTTTGGAATGGACAGGATTTGCTTCCTATCCTTACATTCAGCTAGACCTGACCCTCTCCCACAGCGCTTCCAGCTAACAGACCCTTTAAATCAGTCACTTTCTCGTCGGGTCATCCAAACATTTCAGGATTTTTCGATCATATTGACGTTAACGTCGCTCCTCTCAATTAGTTCCACAATCAATTGGACACCTCACTGAGCTTTCAGATTTTCTTCTAGCCCGCTTTTCGTGGAGGAACTGCCTTCATGGGCCCGCGTTGCCGCTTGCTGGCAGAAGAGTCCTTTGTGGCGCTCTCGGCGAAGCAATTTTTTTCTTGGAATGCATATCCACCACTTTGTTTGCGAACCCGCCCGTGGGGGTCATGTGCAAAGCTAAGTGCGAAGTGTTGAATACTTATTACGATACTTTGCTCGGCCGAGGTAAGCTTTGCCTTCTCCTCAGGGGATAGGGTGGCTTTTCTGGAGCCGGCTCTAGATACAAAAGCTGTCGCTTTAGCCTTCAACCCATTGCTTTGACGCTTTGGCCCGCAGGGAGCGGGTGTCTGCTTTCGGCGATCGAAGAAGGCTTTCTTCCTTTTCTTAAGATAGCTGCACGCTCCCCAGGTCCGACTCTGTATCGAATAGGCGACTCCTCTGCGTTGTATAGACATTAGCTTTAGAACCAATAAGTTATTGGCAATAACGCCTGCTACGCAGAAAAAAATTATAACCGTGCCCACCAGTAGTAGCAGTCAAGCTTTCCATCGACGTTTAGGCTGACATCGCCTGCCGCCGGCACCTCAAACTATGGGTAATGGTTTATTCCCCTCCGGCCTTTTTTGGCGGACGGAATTGAACCAAAGCCTTAGCTGAACACTGCATTACCGCGGACAGAGCAAGCGGCGATACATTACCCTTTGTCCAGGATAATACAATGTCAATATTCCAGCCGACGTCCTCGTTTAGGATTCAGATGTAGGTTTTTTTCAGCCCAGCCAGGATAAATAAAGATAAACAAAAAATATGAACATGAAAGTTATACAGCTACTTAAATAGCGCGGTTTCACAAAAAAATTATTATTACGTAAAACCTTGGCATCTCTAAATTTATTGGCTTACAAAGTGAAATGGAGTGGGCGGATGCGTCCCAAAAGAAAGACGGCTGGTCGGTGGGGGTTTTCGGTGGCCGCAGGCTTTGGCTGGATGCGTGGTGGCTGCTGGAGAAAATCCCAAGTCCCGGTCGAAGGAAATAGGGCGGCAAGATCGACTTTACAAAAGTTATCTTTATTTGCAAAACTTCAAAATTAAGACTAACCTATTATTAGACCGCGGGACCGCGGAGTGGTGAATTTGCGCAGGAGGACGGGAGAGGAAGAGAACCCAAGAGCAGAGGAGAACGGGCGCCAGCGATATTGCAAGCTCAAGCGCAGTGCTCGCTCCCACACTGCCGCTCGAACGTAAGCGCTCATGTGGCGCGAACATTCTCCCCCCTTGCGTAAACAAACCAGGATCACTCCTCCTTGCATACTCCGGAGACGGTGCATCCGTGTGCTGTGCGCGACGGGCAATCTAACTTCCAATTTTAGGAACACCGGTTGGATCAGCTTCGGGAACAAGTTTGACCCCAACACGAGGGAAATGGTTGATGGGCGATGGAAACGCTCATCCGCGAGACGGATATCGTCGAAACTTGTCCGGATGGTGTCGCTCTGAGCACGTACGGGCGTTCGAATTTTGAGGCTGCGATCTAGCCTCCGGACGACGTCGAGCTGAAAGTCGCTCTTGCGGGACCGAAGGGTCGCCGTGCAGACCTTGTCCTCCCCTGCCTGGGTAATGGGCAGCCGATATGCGTCCACCACCGAACGGTCGATGCTGCTGGCTGTCATGCACGGATCGATGATGGCCCCCATCTCGTAGGTCGTGCTTCCGGTATCGAGCAACACACGCAGGCGATTGGAGAGATGGGGACCACCTTCTGCTACAGGTACGCAGCCACGAACGGAGATGGAGTGGGGGCCGCCGGACAGACTAGCTCCTTGACAAGCGGGAGTGGTAGTGGAGGCCGGGAGACGGGCTGACGCAGCTGCCGCGCTGAGCGTCCAGGATGTGGACGAGATTATGTCGGCGGTGATAAAGGACGAGGTGGCTGCTCCATGTGCATATCTAGAGGTGTGTGGTGCTCCCCTCCACACGTCTTGCAGCCATCGGTGCTGCGGCAGGTCCCCTCCAAATGCTGATGGGCGAGGCAATTCGAGCAGTACTTGTTGATCACCACCGCCCGAAGGCGCTCTTCAGTGCTCAGCTTTTGGAACCTCTTGCACTTCCGAAGAGGATGGATGCCCCGGCAGACTCGGCAGCGGTAGGATTGAATACCTCGGGCACTTCTGATATTCAAAGCTTGGGCAGAATGAGGACGCGGCACCATTATGTCGAAGATGTTTTTCGAGGAAAAGAAAAAAAAACATTGCTTACTATGAATTTCCTTTGGACCTCGCAGATGGAAATATATTAAATGCTGGAAACACCATGTTTCTTGCTCTCCACAGGGAGAAGGATGACCTTATGTACGGGGCGTATTATTGTTCCGTGCGCCGTTTGTGGAGTTATTTACGATACTCCTCTTTCCACCGCGCACTAAACTGCTGGTGTTGGGGCTTCAAATGTTGCCATCGATTGAGTATCAACTTGGCTTCGCCTTTTATCTCAGGCTCAGCCGTGGAAAGCAATGGCCCTCCAATCAGGAAATGGCCAGTCGTAAGGGCTAACAAATTAGAGGGATCTTTAGACGTCGGGGAGAGCGATCTAGAGTTTAGGCAACCCAGTCTGACTTCGCTTCATGCCATGAGCTGCTCACCATGAAAAACTACCCGAAGCGGGTATGGGATTTTATTTTTATTTCCCGAAAAAAATCCCCCTTTCCCTTTCGGGTTATTTTTTTTTACCAAGCAGTTACTAAGCAGTTTCTAAGCAATTACCAAGCAGCGCGCTGATGAAATAGCATTATGCATCTATCTACTTATTAAATTGGCTACGTAGCGCGATGTGTATGCGGCTGGTCGGAGAAACGCGGAGTCCCGGGTTCGAACCCCAGTCCAGCCGAAAATTTTTTCTCTTTTTTTAATTGAATTTCCCATGAATTACCCCATGAACGTTGCAAGTGAATTTCACGGTGAGAACAGCAGCGACGTCGGCATCATGAATTACCCCGGCCCATATATAAAAGCGAACGGTGAACGGTGGGCCCAACCCCATGAGCGATTCGGTGGGAAAAGCAGATAGCGTTCATAGTGAAAAGTCCGACTGGGAAGCTTCGATCTTGGTCAGAAGCGTCGCAAGTTCCTCATACTTGCGGGTAGCCGTAGATTTGTAATAAAAAGAGCTTTGAAACTTTTCACTCTTGCTTTCTACAGACCCCCCATATGTGGAGCCACTGGCAGGTTGAAACGCCATTCAAGCCGTCATAATCAATACCCGTATATGTGGATGCCCTCGAGAAGGAGACTCTGTCTTTTGGAAGATCGCCCATCAGCTGTATTTGCAGTTTTTTCTTGTAAATCGTGCAAATCTTAAACGGATTCACCACAGCCTTGACCAGATTCTTGATTTTAGGAATCCAATACTTCGATCGGATCAGGCTTATGATCAACTGACTACCGCCGTGAAGAGTAATCTGATTGGTGATTTGGATGAGAAGGCGAGAAAGCCTATAGACTTAGGGCAGGATTATTGGATGGCGTTCATCATACTGGAGGGTTATAGAAGCTGTGACGCTACCACACGCCCTTAGAAGGCCGTGTTGGTACCTGAACGGAAATAAGTTTAAAATTTGACTTCTTTTCTGCCAAGTGCTTCTGCTCTTGGTCGTATGCTCTACACTGCACAATGGAAATCAGCGCTCGTTCTGCCTCTCGGATTTCCTCACTCGTTGGTCGTGAAGTAGAGGACTACTTCACTGCCCTTGCGACAGCGACTAAGGAATCGTCGAACATACGCCTCGAATTGCTTTGTCCAGCTTAGAGAAGCGTTCTAGAATTTGTCAGAGGGGCCCTGGCTGAAATGAACCTTCACCGTGCGCTGCTCTAGCTCTGTGTTCGGATGAACTTCGCTCTGTGGTGGCCATAGCTCTTGTGGCATTTGCTGCCACTCTGGCCCAGCCACCACAGTTGATTATCCCTTAACTCGTGTAAAGACACGCCTCGACTGGCTAAATCGGCGGAATTTTGTTCGGATCGAACGTGTGCCCTGCAGTCGACTAGTACTGCCTGGGTGATCTTGGCCACCCTGTTGGCTACAAATGTGGTCCAGTTGCACGCAGGCTTCCGTAATCAGGCCAATCGGTGCAGCAGCGTATGTCAGACCTTGGTGTGGATATATTTGGAAGAATTGCTGTCACCATTTCGAATAACAGCACTGCCCCACTGAGCTCTAGTCGGGGAAGGGACTCGGTCTTTACCGGATCGACTCGTGTCTTGGATGTGAGCAGATTTGAAAAGATTTTTTTGACCCAGCTCGACACGTACATAGATTGCAGCTCCAAAAGCCTTTGAGCGAGCCAAAAAACAGAGCAAGCCATCCGGCTAGATCGAACAACCTCGTGATTTGGGATACGAAGGTACCAATGTTATTTCTAGTGGGACAAAATATTCATATTTTCTGACGATTGGTTTTCGTTCTTTTATGCAACAGTTCTACGATTTGGCGTATTCCGGAACAAAAAAAAATCGAGTCGATTAGTTGACTAAGTGGATAAAAATTGTCCAATCCCCAATTACATTAGCTCGTTCCTAAGCATTGGGGTCAGGGTCAACTTCACAAAAATTCTGCTTGTAAACCATGTGGCGCGAACACAAAGAGAAACCCATTTTTGTTTCATGTTTTATATTTTTATACCCTGTACCAAAGGTACAAAGGTATTATAGTTTTGTGCGAGTGCAATTTTCTGTAACAGGCAGAAGGAGGTGTGGCAGACCCCCAAAAGTTACCTAAATATTGATCAGGACCACTAAAGGAGTCGATATAGCCATGTCCGTCTGTCCGTCCGTCCGTCCGTCTGTCTGTCTGTCCGTCTGTATTAGGCGTTCATCTCAGAGACTATAAGAGCTAGAGACACGAAACTTCGGATTTAGACTTCTTATATCTGCACGCAGATCAAGTTTGTTTTAAATTTTTGCTGCTACCCTTTTTGGATGAGCTATTTGAAAAAAACCATATATCTCCCAAATTTATAAAGCTATGTAAACCATATTCAACCTTGATGTATTTTATCAAAATACACACATTGCCCAAATTTCATTGCGATCGTGCCATTAATAGCGGAGATATAGGCTTTTTACTTTATACACATTATGTGTACAAGGGGCAGCCCATGCAGAGGGCTCCAAATAAATCAAAACGTTCATTATACATTTTAGTTATGTTCAACATTATTATGAAATTAAGAATACCAATTAATTAATAATTACAGTATTTAATAATACGAAATAAATAAGCAAAGGGCTATCTAAATTTTTTTTTTTTTTTAATTTTCTTATGCTGCAGGATCCGAACCCAGGTCATTTGCTTACACGCAAAATACGTGCAGGTTTACCCACTGAGCTATCGACTTTACTTTCAAAATTGAAGACATTTGCATTACATTGTCTCCGTTTTTAATTTTTTATTCTCCTTCTTTTATATAATTTTGGCACACGCGTTTTAATGGTACAGGGCATTCTACTGGCGGGACACACGACTGTATGTCCATCTTGTTTTTATTTTAAAAGATTCTAATAAAAGTTATTAATCAAAAACATAATTTCTTTTATATTGCAGAAGATGTCGACGAGAATATTGAGTGTATATCACCAAAACTTCTTAATATAATGAGCACTGATGTTGCCAAACTAAAAGCTAAACAGGCTTTGGATACCATACCGAAAAATAAACTTACCCTTCTTATTAATTATGCAATGCGCAACGTTTATTTAGCCAGAAACTACTTTGCTGGACCGGTAAATATTATATTCACTTAAAATATAATAACCATTAAGTGCATACTAAGAATTTATGTAAAAGGCAAATGAAGGACCCCATACAGTATATATTTTGTTGATAAGTATTACTAGCCGAGATTATCAAGTTGTATCCATCCGTCCGTCCGCATGGTAAGATTGTCGAGAAAATTTGAGCTAGCGCTACCAAATCTAGCGATGCTATTCTAGCCTGTTGCATTTCAACTCTTTCTAAAATTTGACCTCTGACTTTTACCATATGGTCATATGGTAAAGGTAAATAAAATAAAGTTTTTAAATTTTTTAACATATTTGTATCTTTTCTCATATACAGTCGTTGACAACTAATTAGAAAGACGACTATGCTAGGTGCATTTACTTAAAAAAACATAAACAAACGTTTTTTTTTAAATCTGAATAATAATAATTTCGGAAAATATCATTCCTTAATAAATAATAAAGATTTGCTATGTACCTTGCCCGATTTTAATAAATACAAATTTTATGAACAAATTGAAAATATCACTGTGCCATCTAATTAGAAAGATATTAGACTTAAATTAAAATCTTCTGTTTTTACAATTATTCTAAAATTTTAGTATACTTTTACTCATAAGGCCATTTATAATAAGAATAGGGCAGGACTAAGACAAATGTGCCTTCCCTGTATGAGTCCTTTATAAAATAAAGCCTAAAATTGCTTGTTATACCCTTGCAGGGTATTATAATTTTAGTCAGAAGTTTGCAACGCAGTGAAGGAGACATCTCCGACCCTATAAAGTATATATATTCTTGATCAGGATCACCAGCCGAGTCGATCTAGCCATGTCCGCCTGTCCGTCGGATTATACGCGAACTAGTCCCTCAGTTTTAATTTTTAATTTAATTTAATAAATAACCAAAGTTGAGATTTAGCCGTTTTATATTATTCCTGAATTTCGGTTTTAATTTCATGAAAATCGGCCAACTATATCCTATAGCTTCCATAGGAACAATCAGGAAAATAAAAGAAAAAGCCATAACTTTGTCGGTTTTCAACATATTTTCATCAAAATTGAGATTTAGCCGTTATATAATATTCCTGAATTTCGGTTTTAATTTCGTGAAAATCGGTCTACTATATCCTATAGCTTCCATAGGAACAATTAGGAAAATAAAAGAAACCCATTTGAGACTTGGCAACTAATAATTATTCCAGATTTTCGGTTTTAATTTTTTGTTTAAATTCTGCAAGGGTATACAAACTTCGGTGAGCCGAAGTTAGCTTCCTTTCTTGTTTTTGTGTAATAAACCCATCCAAATTGTATCTAAATCCGAATCTGTAACATTCAAGAACTCGCGGCGGACTTCCATCCAGGTAGCTTCCCGTTGGCCACTGGTCCGGAACCAGTTTCAGCCATTAAGCAGCACCACCAGAGCCTGAGCTAAATATTTGCGGTCGATCCGGTTCGTTCCTCGATTAAGCATAGGGGAGCTGTCTTTCCGTCAAATGAGAGGCCCCATTTGGTCATCCGATCCAGTTGATCGCCATGGTGGGTTGCAACGCGTTGTGGGTCTTCCCCTTTCAAAGGCAGACGTCGCGTTTTCGAAGTTCCGTTCAAGGTCGTAGAGCCGTGACTGTAAAGCCTCGGGGTGGCCCTGCTGGTGTACGAAGGCGATCAGACGTGCGCGCTGTGCCTTTTGGATATTTTAATTAATTTGAATTTATTTATTTTACTAATTTTATTTATTTCCTTTACTTTGTTTCTTTTCTACGCGTGGGTCTGCATATACAGCGACGGTGCGCTTTGCTCTGCCTACGTCGTCGCCGGCGCCGGGCTTGTTTACTACTTATGCGATTCTCGACGCCTGCTTTTGTCGCGACTGTATTTGGGTCGGGAATGGAAAATTTTATTGCTACCTCTTTCCCTTTTCTTTCGTTGCTAAACGAAAAAGCGCCGTTAAGGCGTCTGCACGTGCGCTGCAAATCTTTTTGACTTAGAAATGTCGTGATTTGTGGTCGATTTTTTTTGTCCTCACCGCTAAAAAATCGCGAGTTTGGCCGGTGGGGCTTTAATCCACCTAGATAAGGATGTTTCTTATGTCCCCCATGTCCTGACGGTCCTTGTTCTCGGGCGCCATTCTGTAAGAATATCTCTGGCTAGAGTTAACCTCAGCGGCCCAGAGTCCCTTCCAGAAATTATTTATAATTTTGGAAATGCCAGAACAGAGGGTGCCACTTTTACTGAGATTTTCAGGGGTTAATTTGCGACGGAGAAAACGCTCAAGTTTCCTAATTTGGACGGGAAAATAGCTACCGGCAAGGAATTTTCCAGCGACCGGACCCCCTCTAGAGACTGGATGAATGGCTCGGAAGTGTTCCAACAGCCAGTCCTCCACGCCCACGCACAGTGGGCGATTGGGTCTCGCTAGCGGCAAAAAAAGCGTTGATTTTTTTAACAAGTTGATAATAGATGATTTGATTAGATTTATCGCAGCTTTTTAAAAGCTCTCAATCAGCTGATCGTCAGCTGTGAACTGACAAACACAAAATTTTATTTTGCAAAAGCGAAGTACAAAATTCTGCCTCTAAAAACAATTGATTTTGATTTCCTGGAAAATTTACAATCTTTACTGAATTTTTTAAAAGTTTGTCTTTTTATTAACCTTAAGGTATGTATTATATAAAAAATCAATGTTTGTGACCGGTCTATAAATGTGTAGCTTATAAAACTTGGTGGTAATTAAGTGTATTAACATCGAAACCGCAGTACTATTCACTTGTCGTTCGTGGAGTAGAACTTATTATATTTACCTGCATTCAATCTAACTCTTACTATCCGGAAGTGTGAATCATTGTGCGTCCAAAATGTGTAATATGAACTGCTATTACCTGCTACCCTTCAAACTATGGCACTTTTTAGGCACAATGTCAGTAGAAAATCGGATCCTATTCTTAGTAAGGCACTCTGAAGCGATTCCAACCAAGAAGTTTGGAGCTATGTAAAATTTTGTATTTGGTTCTGTTCTTAAAAATGTTAAATATACTGTAGAGGAGCAGTGTGAGATTGGCAAAAAGCTGCGAAATTTCACTAGTAGGCTTATAGTAAAGTGGAAAGACAGTGGAAGGTATAAGGCCCTATTCGAAAACAAAAACCAGGAATGGCTAAATACGCAGGTTGTATAAATTGCAAGTTCATCTTTGGTTAGACGTCCACAAAAAGATATTTTTCCGATTGTTGCAAAAAAACGTAAGTCAAGAAATGTCAGACCTTACTGAAGATGTCCCATCAGATGCATGGTTGATAGCTGCAAGCTGCAGCTTATATTTATAATTTTAATTCATGGAGCAGACATAATAAGCCATTTTTGCTATCCAATTGGTATGATGGCCGAGAAAGCTCTTGAAGCCAGGAACAAGGACTACCGAAACATTCGCGAGAGCAATACGAGAAAAAATAGCAGGAAAAATACAATGGAAGATATTTTAAATGCTCTCTTAGTATCTTCTGACGCTTTAATAACTTCATTGTCAAATGGGTACCCGATTTCTTCAGCAAAAACGATTATACTGGATGACGAAGTTAAGAACTTGCTTTTAATGAAGGATCTGGATATGCCTCTCTGTTTCCGAAGCTTCCGATTAATGTTTAAATGTTCCTTTTTTTAGATCAATTTCATGTAGAATTATGTTTATTAAATTTAAAATATTTCTTAATTATTAAAAAAAATATTTTTTTAATTATTCTTTAAAAATTCTATGATTTTTCTCTGAGCAGTAAAAAAAAACGACTGAAGATATCTATTTTAGTTTAGAAGTTATTAATTAAATGACGCTATCGGGACCATTGTGCCCGCCCGGAATAATTCCAATGGCGGGGCGCTCGCGAAACCTAATACGAGGCCTGGAATATCTTCAACGGCCGCGGTCCTACACTCACGCCTGGAATAATTCCAACGGCAGAGCCCCTACCGAGTGGGATGACCAGTGGTCCGGAATGCTTCCAGCGGCCACTCAGGGCCGCGCCTGGTTTAATCCGTACGGCGGGACGCAGAGACTGAGCTGGCGACCTGGAATATTTCCAACAGCCACAGCCATCGGCATGGCGACGTGCCCGCCCGCTCGGATCGGCGTCTGGAATAGATCCATCAGAGGCACCGCTGATGGGAGGGGAGCTTGGGGGAGAGCGATTGAAGACGCGGGACGGGGAAATAAATTGGTGGGGCTTTGCTATTTAATGTATTTCACGTTTTCATAGTTTTGTCTACTCTATGTATTTTTGTCACGATTTTGCGTCGCGAATGCGTTTCGCATTCCGCTGCTCTGCCGGTGCTTGCGCAATCGAGCCCTCTTCCGCGATCGTGCGACTGTGGTTCACTTGCTGTCCCTCTGCCGGTTGCTGATTGGACGCTCCCGCGGCTGCGCATCGTAGAGTCCGGTGTTCCGATTCTTTTGGGATGCGGCGCTGCCGTTTCATCCCGTCGTCACTCTCCTTCCCCGGTGTTGCTAGGTTTTGGCGCTGTTGTTGCCAGCCACCAGCGTCGATGTTGCCAAGGTGTTTCCGGCGATGTTGCCGGTGATGTTACCAGTGATGTTACCCGGTGATGTTGCCGGCGGGGTTGCCGGTGATGTCCTCGGCGATGTTGCTGGCGATGTGCGTAATACTACCTAATCTAATCCCTAGGTTTCCCGAAATCTTTTATCTGTTATCTTTTAAACTACCAGGTGTGGCGGTTAATAATTCTTAATTTTTTTTCGAAAGTAAATTCTCAATTGTGGAATGAGTAAATGAAATTGTTTATTCAAAGTAAGCTTAATTGATAAACATTTTCTCATCTTTCTGGTAGATTTTGAATATCCTTCCACAAAAAACTCTTCATCCTGGAATGGATCCCTTCATCGACCTTTTTTTCAATTCTTCGAAGTTTTGAAACTGCTGCCTAGAGAGCGTGAGCGATAACGAGAATTATTATGTAGTATTCTAAATGTTATTGCTTATGAATAAACGCTGCAGAGACTGAACAGGCTATATAGTTGCTTCGTTGTTGTCGGCCTTGGGAGGTCTCTGATGGCGGTCACTTTGTCTGGGTCCGTGTGGATTCCGCGCGTACGTACTTCAGTTTTTCTTCGTAGAAATTACATTTCTGCGGATTTATCCTCAGGTTGGCCTTCCGTAATCTTGTCAGCACCTCTTTTAATTTTTCCAAGTGCTCCTCCTGTCTTGTTCTTCCAATGACCACTATACCATCGAGGTAAGCGAACGCAAATGGCTCCAACTTTGGTCCTATCAGTGCACTCTGAAAGGTCGCTGGTGCTGTGTGTAAGCCTAAGGGTATTACCAAGATATACTCCATTCGTGTTCCCGCTCAGAGTTTGCGTTTAATTGCCTATAATTTATGCATAGTCACCAGTGGTTGTTTTTTGGCCAGTACTACTGGTGAGTAGTATGTTGGGTGTAAGGGCTCTATTAGGTTTTTCTCCAGTAGCTCTTCGATTTGCTCTAAGATTATTGTCAGCATGGCTGGATTTTTCTGGTTGTATCTTTGCTTTAGGAGTCCGTCGTGTTTCATGTAATATTTGTGTTTCGCAACAGGGCTTGTCCCTCTTATCCTTCCCATCATTTTCAATTCTCTGTGGAGGAATTCCTTGATCTCGGTATCTGTGGGCTCGCTTGCCAAGCTATACCTAGATTCTTTCGTTTTCCTGTTGCCTCCGCACTGCAATGTTGTGTTGCATTGTGTTAGAAAATTGGTACGCCCAGTATTAGGCCTCCGATGATTTCGTCAAATATCAACAGCGCTACTCTTGCTTTACTTTCTACGAACTCTATCTCTAATCGGAGTTTCCCAGGGGCTATCGTGGATGTCCGGTCGGCCAGGTTCATTGCTTCATCGATTGGTTGTAATATACCGTATTCCCTTAGTCATGACGAGATCTCACGGCGCTTTGCGTAGTACAATGCTGTTCCTGCACGTTCATACTAGTTTTTGGTTTTCACTTTGGGTAGTGTATGTCATTATCTTCCTCATCTCTCTGACGTAGTCTTTCGCCGGCTCGTTACTGTATTGTCGGCGTCTTGTAATTTGTTCCATGGCCCTCTCCTGGAAATCTGCTGCTACGTAGTATTGTTGGATTTGCAGTATGCTGCCGCTAGTTGCTCGATTCGAGTTAAGAATTCCATTGCGTTCTCTGTCCCGTCGAAATCTTCTACCCATCTGCAAATGATATTGATGGCTGCTGCGCGTTCTCCCGCTTTGTTGTTCCGCTTATCTGGCTGCGGGTTTCTTTCCTGCTGTACTTGTAGTTTCGCTTCTCTTGGTATGGTGTGAGGCATTGCGGACTTTTGTTCCCCAGTTTCTCCCTGCTGCGGGTTTGGTTCTTTTATTCGCTTTATTCTCTCCTCGCTGTGATTTTTGTTCTTTATGTAATCTGATAGCTGTCGTCGCAGGTTTTCTACCAGTAGTTTCGGTGTCATTCCAAATTCTGTTACATATTCTTCCAGCTGGCTTTTATTTAGGCCCATCCCCGGGTTAAAGGGTTATGCGGGTTTTTTGGACAAAGAAATAGGTCATTTCTGGATTTTTTTCTCAGATTTTGCGATATAAGGCACATTATCGCAGTAAAGTTTATCTGAATAGTTGTAGTTTATAGTATTTTTTGCAAAAAGTATAAAATAAAATACTAGAAAGTATGCCCACAGCAGCAGTTTTTCTAACGCACTGTTTTCAATAAGGCGGTGTCAAGAAATTCTCAAACACAAATTGTCGAAAATCAAAAAACCAAATGGATGCATTAAAAGAAAAAAGTTTTTCACCGAAAAGCGTACTTTAAAAATGTTTAAAAGTAGCCCAAAATTGGAAAAGAAGGAAACATTAGTTAAGAATTTGTGTTCAAAATTTCACACCGATCGGTTACATAGTTTTTGAAAATTTCTTGAGAAAACTTAGAGTAAAATACGTTTAAAGTTTGAAAAGCATGTGTCCGTTTGCATATACTTGCCATGCGGCAGGGTATCCGAATCGGAGAGTTCAATAATTCTATCTCCGTTAACTTTGCTCGAAACGACTTCAATATTTAGAAAAGACTTGAAAAGATACTGCTCCCCATATAAAATTTAACCATTTTTGTGACTAAAAAGTTTTTTTGTAAATATTAAAGTCGCCCGATTTTTTGGCGTGGTTTTTGGTAAGAGGTCTTTTTAAGGCTCCTCTGACAATGCACTGTAGTAATTGCAGCATCCCCCGAATTTTCCTTTGTGCCACAGGCTTACTGCAACTTGCGGCAAGTGTAGAGCTCGAAGCAAATAAAGCGAATTTTGGGATGTTACCGCAGTCAGATAAATTTGGTTTTCTTCCACGGCTATGCCCTACATCATATTTATCCGGATTGATTAAAAATGTAAGGATAACATAACGTTTTCGATCCTTTTTTAGCGATATTGAGCCAGGTTAATTTTAGGCTATTAATCATATATTTATCTCGTCAGATAGCAAACTTCGCCACAGAATCTTATTACAAATTCATTAAATTGTTAACAGAAAATAAAAAAAAATTGTTGGAAAGCAAATATATCTCCCCAGCCGAAATAATCGAAATGTGTCGTATCATTTTGATACAGTTGCAGGCAGGGCAAAAAATGTACTTTTGTGCTCTTTTTACTCTAACTTAAAAACGAAAGATGCAATATCTCATTTTAAGCAGAATTGATTAAGCTTTCATTCTGTATACTTGGTTTTGGTTTATTTTGCTTTCCCATTACCCTACGACGGTCGAAACTTGCATTTTCGGGGTGTCGTATCATTATGATACAGAGTGTAGTTATACACTTGCAGGGTATTATAACTGCAATCAGAAGTTTACAACGCAGTGAAGGAGACATCTCCGACCCTATAAAGTATATATATTCTTGATCAGGATCAACAGCCGAGTCGATCCGTCTGTCCGTCCGTCAGTCCGATTATACGCAAACTAGTCCCTCAGTTTTAAAGCTATCTGAATGAAACTTTGCAGTTAGTTAGTTAGTTACTTAGTCTTCTGAATACTATTAAAATCGGACAACTATATCCTATAGCTGCCATAAGAACAATTAGGGTAATAAAAAAAAATCATATCTTCGCTGTTTTTCAATATATTTTCATCAAATATGAAATTTGGCAACTAATTAATATTATAGAGTTTTTGTTTTAATTTTTTGTTTAAATTCTGCAAGGGTATACAAACTTTGGTGAGCCGAAGTTAGCTTCCTTTCTTGTTTTGAATGTTAATACCTTAAGAAACAACACGTTAACTTTATAGTCTCAGTTAGGCTGAGTCCTTATGTAAACAGGCTACAGCATCAATTAGAACTTTATCTCCGACCCTCATGTGAAAAGTACTTTAGGTTATAGTATTTAACCCCAAAATAACTTTGCTTGCTTGATCGGGAAACAAGCACATAAGGTGCCAGCTGCCTTTGAGGTGGCTAGATTTAAAAATTTATTATTAGAGTGAGCCTTCAGGAGCAAGAGTCGTCTGGTAAATATATGGAGATTAAGCCTACCAACTTATGACTTATAAGTTATGAGTGTATATAATATATTATTATTATTAATCTATTTGACTGAAAAAGTTTTGTTTCTTTTCTTGCAGGAAGACGAAGAGGAAATTGTAGATGATGAAGCAATAGAAAAAATACTAAACGCCATGGACGCCTGCTTACTTATATGTAATATATATTCAACAGTAACGGATCTTAAGTTCTTACAAGAGGATAATATTTCACATATTATAAAATTTGCACAATTTCAATTACGAGAGACAATATTTCCTCTTCACGATCCTGTTTATACAGTAAAGAGTGTAAAAAAAAGCAATCAACGGAAAAAATTAAAGTCTAATCAAGCTCAGAGTAGGAGTCTTCAACTCTTCTACTCAAAGACCGTCGAGCTTTTAAAGGTTTTTGTAACACTATTTGATAAGTGTATTTTTGTTGACACAATAGTCTTGCCATTGTCCACATTAGCTATTGAACCTTTTTTTGTGGACAATATAGAGACGGTGCAATTCGTTTGTTTGGAACTTGTAACCACAGTAAGTAATTGTTATATACATATACATATATGTATATACAACTTATAATTAAAATTTATTTATATGTTTTACTAATGCTAATTGTTTTAAAATTAAGAGCTAGCTTAGGTTTAATATCAATAGCAAATTAAGCCTTCAGCTTGCGGTATATTATGTTTTATGGGTTTGATAATATTCCTACATATATATTTACAATGGGTTGAAAAGAATTACGTTTTACTTGTGTTTACAAAGAGAAAAGAATTACGTTTTACTTGTGTTTACAAAGAGAGTGGATCATTCATATTTCTTGAGTGGTTTGGTGGTTGTCAACAGGATATATTTTGTACATATTATATACATATGTGGGGACTGGGGAAACTTTGCAGATAGTCTTCTATATATTCTCACTCTTACAAAAGTCGGGACGTGCCAGATTGGACGACTATATCAAATAGCTACCATAGGAATGATTGGAAAATATTTAGAAAAAAAATTTTACTTTGTCAGTTTTTAACATATTTTCATTAAATTTAAGATTTAACCATATTTTATTATTCTGGAATTTCGGTTTTAATTTCATGAAAATCTTACTATATCTTTACATATATCTTGCATAGAAACATTCAGGGAAATAAAAAACATAACTGCAGTTTTTTAACAGATTTGAGATTTGGTTACAACGCAGGAAAGGAAAATTTGATCAGCACCAACAGCCAAGACGATATAACAGAGTCCGATGCCCGTCCGTTTCTACGCAAACTAGCCCCTCAGTTTTAAAACTATCTAAATGATACTTAGTCTTATACTTCCACTCATACATATGTCGGAACGGGCGGGTCGGACGACTATATCTTTAGCGGCCATAGGAACAAGTGGAAAATTTGTAGAAAAAAATGTTTAGTTCATATAGCTATAGAAACAATTTGGAAAATAAAAGAAAATCCATAACTTTGCAGTTTTTCAACACATTTTCATCAAATTTTTATTATTTCAGAATTCCGTTTTTTTTTAATTTTATAGTTAAATTGCAATCTGCAAGGGTATATAAGCTTCGGTGAGCCGAAGTTAGCTATATTTCTTGTTTGTATATTGTGTAAAACATTTTTCATGTGAACTATAAAATATATTTCAGATATTTCGCAAGGAAAGATACGACAAAATAAGAAACAGTATCTTAGGAGATATATTATCATCAATTGATCGCTTACCTTCATCAAAAAAAAATTTACGCCCATACAAACTTACAAATAATGGTGGAAATATTCAAATGGTTACTGCTCTTGTACTGCAATTAATTCAATGTGCTACCATATTACCAGACTCACTTTGTGATAATGGAAAGCCAATTAATAAAACTCAAATGATTGATAATTTGGCTGATAATCTTCCAAGCGGAGCTAAAAATTTAGTAAAACCAAATAAGGATTTATTGGTCTTAAAAAAATATGATGTCGCCGTCAGTATCGGTGGAAATTTTTTAACAACATTTTTAAATAAATGCAAATCCCGGTCAAATGAAACTGATTTTCGACCTCTCTTTGAAAATTTCATTCATGATTTGCTGGCAACTGCCAACAAGCCCGAATGGCCCGCATCTGAATTGTTACTTTCACTTCTCGGAACAATGCTAGTTCGCTATGTGTCTGATAAAAGTATAGAACAGAGTATTCGCTTGGTGTCTTTGGATTACCTTGGAATTGTGGCTGCACGACTACGTAAGGACACTGTTGAATCTCGATGTAAGGTTAACATAATAGATTCAATGATAAAATCAATCAAAAAAGAACAGGAAAAGGAAGGCGATTTACCTGCATATACGGTAGGTAACTCTTATTGTTCTTATTATTGAAATAACTAAACTAAAAACTTCTTTACAGTGTCAAACGGAGTTACATGCCGAGGATCAACGAACAGAGTTCCTTCAAAAAATTCTTCTCGATTTCTTAGCTGTAAATGCTGAAGAAGAAAATTTAATATGGGATTATGCTCGACACTTTTACTTAGCACAATGGTATCGGGATATTATCTATCAAAGGCGAAGGATAACAAATGATGAGAAAGGACAGATTACAAAAAAGTCAAAAAGTCGAAATGCTCGAAGAAGTGGTATGTATATAAATAAAATTACACAAGCCAAAAAACAATTTTTTTAAACTAAAAGCGACTGGTTTTGAAAGATCTTGATCGGTTCATCGCTAATTTGTAAAAAAGAAAGTTGAAGTTTCCATCACGTACTAATTTTGAGAAAATCGCGGTCAATGTATCAAAAACTGCTTGCTGCCTAATAAAATTAAATCTATGCATTTTGCATTTTATTAGGCTTGTATTATTATATTATTAGGGTATTATAATTTTAGTTGTCAACATATTTTCATCTAATTAAAGATTAGGCCATATTTTATTATTCCGAAACTTCGTTTTAAATTTTGTAATTCCATTGCATCTGCAAGGGTATTCAAACTTCGCCCTGAACATCCCAGGGTACTTAGATTATGAGGACCTACTTCAGTGAGAAGAAGTACCTCCAGTACGCCCAAAGGGAGGCCCGGCAGGAAGGCAGTTGCTGAACATCAGAGGGCCTAAGCAAATCACCAGGAGACTGCTGACAAGGGGTCGCCTCCCAACTACTGTATGCAGCGCCGTATACCGCTGAGGTGGCTGAAACGAAGACTTATATGCGAGGAGTTAAGTGTAAATGTTTTATCCAAGTAGCGAGCGCTTTCCGAACGTTTTCGGACGAGGCAAATGCTGTATTAGACGGCCTAGTCCTACTGAGAATGCTGGTCCGCGAGAAGGCGGATATGCGTTACGCGGTCATCAAGGACCCGATGTTATCGCCAAGGTCGAGCTAAAAAGCGCGACTACCAGGTGGGATTAACTGAGCCATCGCAATGCACCTCGAATATGGCAACTGCAAATTGCACCTCTTTGGCCTTCGTCATATGCTTTTGACCAAACCTAGGGCGAGTCTCCGTTCGGACATGGTCGCAACCAAATTTTCAGGAATCACACAGACTATAGTTCTTAATGTACAAACCAAAATTCGTGACTCTAGCTTTTAGATGATTTGCGGGGGCGGAAGTGGGAGTAATAAAACTTTGAAACAAACTTGATCTGCGTGCAAGCATAGTAAATACTGTCGAAAAAAATTAGAGCTGTATCTCTTATAGTCTCTGAGATCCAGTGTTTCATACGGACAGACACACAGACGGACATGGCTAGATCGTCTCGGCTGTTGACGCTAATCAAAAATATATATACTTTATAGGGTCGGAGATGCCTCATTCTACCTGTTATATACATTTCCTGCCGACACAAAGTTATAATACCCTTCTACCCTATGGGTAGCGAAAGAAAGGAAGCTAACTTCGGCTCACCGAATGCAGAAATTTAATAAAAAATAAAACCGAAATTCTGGAATAATAATTAGTTGCCTAATCTCAAATTTGATGGAAATATGTTGAGAAACAGGGAAGATATGATTTTTTCTTTTATTTCCCTAATTGTTTCTATAGCAGCTATAGGATATAAGTAGCTGATTTTTATGAAATTAAAATTGAAATTCTGAAATATTATTAGGTGGCCAAATATTGAAAACTGTGATAGTTACAATTTTTTTTTAAACATTTTCCGATTTTTCCTATGGCAGCTGTATGATATAGTCGTCCGATCCGGCCCGTTCCGACATATGTAGGAGTGAGAGTATAGAGAAGACTAACTGTAAAGTTTCATTCAGATTGCTTTAAAACTGAGGGACTAGTTTGTCTATAATCGGACAGACGGACGGATCTACAGACATGGCTAGATCGACTCGGCTGTTGATTCTGATCAAGAATATATATAGTATATTTATTTTACAGGGTCAGAGATGTCTCCCTCACTGCGTTGCAAACTTCTGATTAAAATTATAATACTCTGCAAGGGTATAAAAATTATAATTATATTATCGTTGTTTTCAGCATATAATCATCTTCTTTGAGAAATTGCAATATAATATAAAAATACTATTTCGGAATTTTAGTTTTAGTTTTATAAAAATCGGATGACCGCATCATATAAGAACACTCAGTAAATGTAGAGGAAAAGTAAAACTAAATATAATATGAATGCAATGAAAGCAGGTACTACTTCGGGAATTTTTAACTTAAATATGTTTAACTTATATTATATTAGTTCTTAATGACTCAATTTTTCATAAGAATATGCATTAATTGCCATAACCAAAGAGTAAGGTAATAAACTTAATAAACTGAATCAATCTTTGAAAAGATTTTAAAATAGAAGATTATATATCTTTCACTTACCTAATCCGAAATAACAATTTCCACCATATAAATTATTAACAAAAAATAAGCATTTTGGTCATGATTTGTGATATAAATGCTTGTGGATTTAAATATTTGAATTCCAATATAATTTTTTAAGGTGAATATTTGGATACATCAGATTCTGGATCTTGTGATGAAAACGATACTGATGGATTACAAAAAAATGAAAATTCAACAAATGATGTAATAGATTTGGAATTAAAAGTCGATATGTTCAATACCTTGGAAGCCAGAAAGCAATATTTGATCAGCAAAATAAAGCCATATTCAATATCTGGCGATCAAAACCTAATAACCAATCAGCACATAAAGACATATATAGACTACAATAACGCACAGCTTATTGCGCAATATTTAGCTACCAAAAGGCCGTTCAGTCAATCATTTGATGGATGCTTAAAGAAAATTATATTAGTCGTTAAGTAAGTATAAAACAATTTATTTCCTGCATTATAAGTATTTTAATAAAATATTCCCTATTTAATACAGTGAACCGTCCATAGCAGTAAGGACACGTGCAATGAAATGTCTCGCAAATATTGTGGAAGTTGATCCATTTGTGTTGAAGAGAAAAGATATGCAAATGGGTGTAAACCAAAAATTTCTAGATACAGCTATATCGGTTAGAGAAGCAGCTGTTGATTTGGTTGGAAAATTTGTACTAAGTAATCAAGAATTAATTGATCAATATTATGATATGCTGTCGACACGGATATTGGTGAGATACAGTATGGAGTAACCTTGCAAATATATAAAATAATTGTGTTATTTTTCTAGGATACTGGTGTCTCTGTACGAAAAAGAGTTATTAAAATCTTGAGAGATATCTGCATCGAATATCCAGACTTTGGAAAAATTCCTGAAATTTGCGTTAAAATGATACGACGTGTTAACGACGAAGAAGGCATTCAGAAACTTGTAACAGAAGTTTTTATGAAAATGTGGTTTACACCATGCATAAAAAATGACAAAGTTAGTACAGCAAACTGAAATGATATTTAATAGTAAGCTACTTTACTTTATTAGAGCACACATTTTTATAAAAAGAGGATATTATTATTTTAGTCAAAAAATATCCTCACTATCTATATTAAATAAATAGATACATATATTCTAGATCGGCTTCAGTAGCCAGTTTTATCTAGACCAGTGGTCGGCACTACCACACTCTCAAGAAAAAAATGTCATATACCAGGTGTGGCGGTTAATAATTCTTAATTTTTTTCGAAAGTAAATGGTCAATTGTGAAAAGAGTAAATGAAACTGTTTATTCAAACTAAGCTTAATCGCTTGATAAACATTTTCCCATCTTTCTGAAAGATTTTGAATATCCTTCCAAAAAAACTGTTCATCCTGGAATGGATCCCTTCATCGACCTTTTTTTTTCAATTCTTCGAAGTTTTGAAACTGCTGCCTCGAGAGCGAAACCAATATCGATTAAAAAAAATTGGTTAACTGATAGAGCCAGGTTCTGTGAGTAGGGCGGGGGGCGAAAATTTTCCCGCCACACGTGAAAATCGCATATTTGGCGGTTTTTCCTATATGCGAGGCGGATTTGTCATGCTGCAAAAATCACCTAACAGTGACTTAATGCCCATTCTAGTCTATTTTCTATCAACGAATAGTTCAAATTGACCATTTGTTGATTGCTGAGAATAGTTTTAATGAGTTCATCAAATTTCAAAAGGTCAAAGTTCACAACACCCCCTTCTGGACCCTCCAGATGCAAAATTTTCCTCTTTTTTCAAAGGGGTTTAATTTTGCGGTGGATGTTGATAATTGACCTGGGTCAACCTATACTTTTTTTTTATCTGGGTTTCTCAAAATAGATATTTTTATCGCTCTCAGTCAAAAAACTTTTTTGTTGCGGCCGAGAAAGCCAAATTTCGAGCAGTGTTTTTCTCTTTCCCGCAAATGCTCTTTATATGGCTCGGAGGTTGGCGTTTTAAAAACGCTATAAAACTAAGACGCTAACTCGAAATCCAAAAATTTTTTTTTAATTGAAAGTAGATACCTATAGCTATAAAACGACCTAAGAAAGAAGGGTGTGAACCATTGGGTGCACTCAGCGCAATCCGCAAAAAAAATTAAGAATTATTAACCGCCACACCTGATATGTGAGTGAATAAACGACTTCGTGTCCAGATATGAGATATAATAAAGCTAGCATTTGGTTTTCTATGCAAAATCAATAACTAATACTATACTAATACTAAAAATAGATATTTTTCGCTGAAAGTGGAAAGATTTAGCCAGAGCAATAGCACTGATGCTATGAGCAGCAGAGCCGAAGGCATTTGCCGAGGCCACACAAAGTCTTCTGTCTGTGTGCTGGCAGCGCTGCCGGCAAAGGCTCTTCCAACCCCATGGGAAAGGGACGTGCCGACCACTGACCACAAAATAATTGAGATTTTCATTTCTATAAGTTATATTTTGTTATATCTAATAATATTTTATTTATTTTACACTTTTTTTGCTCGAATTTTTTAATCATATGTTGTTAAAGAAATAACGAAATTACCTAAAATTTTTATAATTATAAGATCTAATACTTAGTTTCGAACTGAAGAATTTATATTTTTCTTTTAATATAATATTTTAGCTACTTCGATTTTACAATTTTCTTCGCATTTAACTAAATTTTTTTTTAACAATTTGAGAATGTTTTAATTTTTTATACCCTTGCAAGAGTATTATATATTAATAATAATAATATAATTTCAAGAAAGGAAGCTAACTTCTGCTTTGCAAAGTTTATATACCCTTGCAGAATTTTAACAAAAAATTAAAACCGAAACTCTGGAATATTAATTAGTTTGCCAAATCTCAATTTTAATGAAAATGGTTTAAAAAAAAGCTAAGTTATGTTTTTTTTATTTTTCTGATTGTTCCAATGGCGACATATGTAGGAGTGCGAGTACATATATATATGGACGTTGATGCACTACGGTCAGTACACTCAAGTGGCCCGTATGAAACCAGGCACGAGCCTGTTAGGGTTAGGTATTAGTAGACGCAATGGAAAATATAGAAAAGAATATGAGGAAATAACCTACCGGCGAGCTGCCTGAGTGTTTGCATGCCTGCGATCTAAGTGGGTAAGGATTAAAGTTTTTAGTGTAGGAAGACTATCAACATGTGAGATTACCAAATACAAATCATTATAACTTGCACACAGTACTCTAAAGGGATCATGCAGTTCATAGGAGGTTCTACAATGGCGCAAGACTAAGGGTATGTACGATCGCCGTGAATAAGGTTATAAATAAAGGTGATACCAGCATAGTTCTACGATTAGCCAAGGAGGGAAAGTTAATTAGGAGAAGTCTACTATAATAGGAGGGTAATCTCTGTTCAGCATCCCAGTTTAAGCCGCGTAAAGCGAAAAGCAAAAAGTTCTTTTGAACCGATTCGATGCGTTTACTGTGGACCCCATACTGCGGGCTCCAAACTCAAGATCCATATTCTAAGATGGGACGAACTAGTGAAATATATAAAGTTTTAGTTACATAGGGGTAATCGAATTCTTTCGACCACCGTTTAATAAATCCCAGCATACCTCTGGCTTTATTCACCATGCACGAAATATGATCGATTAAGTCAAGTTTGGGATCCAAGCGGACACCCAAGTCATCAACTGAGTTAATTCTTTCCAAAGAGCAGCAGTTAAGCGTGTAAGTTGCAAGCTTGGGAACGACACGAGAGAATGTCATTAGCTTACATTTAGAGCCATTTAAGTTTAGTAGGTTTATGCAGCACCAGGTTTGGAAGCTATCAAGATCTGTTTGTAAATCAGACTGGTAAGCAACGTCCTTGTATTGCACGCAAAGCTTGACATCATCAGCGTACATTAGTACTCTAGAATTAGTCAAAACTTCGGGCAGATCATTAATAAATAATGTAAACAACAAAGGACCCAGGTGACTCCCTTGCGGGACACCTGAGGTGACTTGGAGAACATTAGATAAATTATTTTTAAAGAGGACTTTTTGCGTCCTGCCAGTCAGATAACAAGAGATCCACCTAAGAAGATCAATTGGAAAACCCATTAAGTCGAGTTTCCTGAGGAGAAGGGAATGATTAACGGAATCAAATGCTTTACTGAAGTCAGTATAAATTACATCCGTTTGAAGGTTATTCTGGAAGCCCCTTATAATGAAGGAAGTGAGCTCCAGAAGATTTGTGGTTGTTGATCTTCGCTTACCAAATCCATGCTGACATGGAGAAATTACTGATCTAGAAAGGTGCTGCAAATGAGGAGTAATAATGTTCTCGAAAAGTTTAGGGATGGCCGAAAGCTTAGAGATTCCTCTATAGTTATTGGCCTCCGATTTGTTACCTTTTTTGTGGAGAGGAATAATGAATGATTCCTTCCAAATAAGGGGAAAGTGCGAGGTTTCTAAGGATAAGGTAAACAATTTCAGAAGGGGCGAGCACAGGGCATCGGCACAATACCTAAGCACACAGCCCGGTATTCCGTCGGGACCTGGCAGATAAACAGGCTTTACACGATGAAGATCTAAAAGGAGGGAGCTTTCGGGCAAGCTATAAGAATACGTCTGATTTAGGTCAGTGGAAGTGGAATATGTTGTTTGAAAAAATTGGGCAAAAAGATCAGCAATTGCCTGATCGCCCTTCACAGTTGCGTTTGCAAACGAAAGTGATGAAGGATGTGTTAACGCCTTACGTTTAGTATTAACAAAATTATAAAACTGTTTAGGATCCTGAGAAAATTGGACCCTGCAACGAGTCAAATAGTTTTTATAACACTGTGCGTTCAGTACGGTGAAGTTTGACCGAGCCGATAAATAGTTAGAGAGGTCAGAACGAGAATCGGTTTTTTTAAATTTCGTGTACCGCCTTGACTTTACATTTTTTAAGCGACTCAATTCTTTAGTAAACCAAGGAGGTTTATTTGAAATAGAGGGATAGTATAAGGGAACACATTCCGAGAAGAATGAATTCATCGCATTGTAAAAAATGTCCACGGCATCAGCCATGTCAGTGCATTTGTACAAATCAGACCAGTTAAAGTCCGAAATAAGATTATTTAGCCGTTTGAAATCAGACTTGCGAAAGCAGTAAACTCTTTTGGCTGGTCTATCAGATTTCTTCAGTATATCAGCACCAATGTCGAGTGTCACATCGAAAGTAGGATGATAGGGATCTTCAGGTTGCGTCAGCGGCGCCACCCTCAGTAAACTGACACTCGCCGGATCAGAGACAAAACAAAGATCAAGCAAGCGCTCTAAGGAATTTCGTACATGTACATGTCGAACATGCCAGCAATAAAATCATGTTGTGTTGAGGATTGAAGTGTGTTAGAGGAGCTATTTAGGGACCAAATAGCCCCAGGGATATTAAAATCACCCAAGACTACTAAATGATCTCTATCAGAAAGCATATTGGAGACCATCCGAATGGCGGAAAGGTGGTTCCAAAAAACAGGTAGTTCCGACAATGGAGGAATGTAGGAACATGTAATAAAAACAAAGCGATCATGAAATGATAGCTTCACACAAAGGAATTCAACTTCGTTGTTTTCCTCGAAAGTTAATAATTCTGACGTGAGAGTGGAGTTGACCGCTATGAGGACCCCACCCCCGCGCCTGACAGGCCGATCTAGCCGATAAATCGTGAACGCAGCTGGGAAAACTTCGGAGCTAAGAATCTCCGGCTTTAACCAGGTTTCTGTGAACACAATAACATGGGATGAGAATGCAAAACTATCAGAATACAACTTAGACAGCTTACTACGCAAGCCTCTTGCATTCTGATAGGAGATTAACAGAGAAGTATTTAGTTTTTTTGAACAGAGGCAGAGGATGTAGAGGGCACAGTGGTCAGATCGGGTTTAGGAAGAGTTATCCCGACAGGCCGTTTCTTTTTCTTAGCTTCATATTCTTTGACGACAACATACTCAGGCCAGAATTTGGTTGAGCATATCGTGCCAAAGAATTCATTTGGGACATTTATTTTGAAAGATGAAATATCCCTAGCGTAAGAAAATATAAATTTTTCCACCTTTAATTTTAAATTTTCAGCTCTAACTTTGCCTCGTATAAAGGCAATTACATCTTCAGATGTTTGACCAGGGGAGAGCCGCGAAACAAATATCTGTTTCGTAGGTGGGATGGCGATGAGGGCTTGAGGGGGGACAGACAGAGTGCCTGAAGTGCCCATATTGGCCGGTAGTTCCTGCGGGGATAAATTTAAATTTACGGGACTATGGGGGGTCAAAATTTGTGCTCCCGTAGGAGACGAAATTGAAATAGGCGGTGGAACGTTTAGTCCCACTGCCCCTTCAGATACCGCCTCTTTCCTAACGCTTGACCTCAGAATTCTGGGATTCGATTCTGAGGTCGTAGGCAGTGTCAACAGCGGCTGCTGTTGAGCGCCCGCCGCAGGTTGTAGGGATCCGTCGCTCTGCTGCACTCCAGTTGCAGTTTTTTTGCGCCTTGGAGACTCATTTAATAGCGTAAGGCTATTAAATTGTTTATCAAGCGCTAAGAAGATGTTATGAGTTTTGTTGAAACTCGATAACAACTCCTTAAAACTGCCCTCGGTTTGCCGCATGAAAGACATCATTTCCCTTTCAACGTCACGACAGGCATCGCAACAGTAGCGCAAGCCGATGTTTTTTCTTACATCATCAACAGTCCGGCCGTTAACACCAATGCACTTAGCATGCAAAATGTTGTCGCACAGCCAGCAGCCGATAGTAAGATCACTAGACAAAACTGCCTTTTTGCCGGTTTTGGAGAAGCAGACGATATCGGAAAACATTATTTTAGACTTACCACTGTACTTGTAGCAATAGATGAGGGGGCGAAAGATATGAAAAGAAAAGTGCAGCTGCACCAAGAGAGTTGAAGCGCTAGAGAGCAGGGGAGTGTGAGAGTAAGCGAGCTTAGAGAAACGTTTAGCTGTCGCGACAGAGCAACAACGGCTAAACGAGAGAGGTGTAAAGAAGAAATGCAAAAAAAAAAACACAAGAACAACAAACACTGGCAGCACACTTAAGTTGTGAAATAAAGATTTTAAATAAGTTAATAAAGTTAATAAAGTTGCATGCACATACAAAGTGAACGGGAGCTATGTATATAGAACACAAAGTAGAAGTTTTAAACAAACCCCGGCGGTTTTTACGTAAATAATTTTACAAAAACGAGAGCGCAAGAAAAAAACACGACCGTTCACTTTGAAGCGAGAAAGATTAACTACTATTATCTGAATAAAGTGTTGCCGATAGTCTTAGTTCTATTGCAGTACACATTTAAATGTAAGAAATTATTGAAAACTTTAGGGAACAAAAATTACTAACAATATATAATTTATAGGGTGGGAAATGTCCCCTTCACTGCGTTGTAAACTTCTGACTGAAATTATAATATCCTGCAAGGGTATACTAAAACATTTTGTATTAATCCTTAATATTGAAAAATGTTTCCAAATGTTATTTATGTGGAATTAGAAATTAATAAAAAATAAACTATAACATTGTCATTTTTAGTATAATTTTAGTCAGACATCAACAGCTAAGCTATTTATAATTGGTATTTTTTATTCGTTAACGAGGTACAAATTTCGTAAATTTCTCTCGCATGTACGGGCTTACTTTGCCGACGGGATTACCTTATAAAAATGTATCATGATATTAGGTATAAAAATTTCCTTCCCTTATATGTATATAGGATTCTGCAAACAAAACGAAAACTCTAACCGGTTATTTCATACAAACCTGCAACTATATAAATGTTGTCCAATTTTTAATTTATATTTAGCATGGTATACAGCGGAAGATTAATCAAATTATAGATGTGGTAAATACGGCGCACGATACTGGAACAGCGTGGTTAGAAGGACTTCTAATGAGTGTAAGGTCAATGCTTTTATTTACCATAGAACAAAACGTTTTTTTATATTAATATATAATATTATCAAACAGATTTTTAAACCAAAGGATAATGTGCTGAAGTCTGATGGAAGCCTTAATGATCCTATAAAAAAGAATATGGAACCTCCACAGGACATCATATTAGCTTGTCAACAATTAGCTGATGGATTGGTTGACAGACTGATAGAATTAGAAGACACAAATAATGCTCAAATGTTGGGGTGTATAACTACACTACATTTGCTAGCTAAAGTACGACCCCAATTGCTGGTTAGACATGCTATGACAATTGAGCCATATCTGAATATAAAATGTCATTCTGCAACAGCGGCCAAATTTATATGTTCAGTGGCGGATATTCTTGAAAAAGTGGTACCACTCGTTAATAATGCAAGCGAATCTTTTTTGGCAGCATTAGAAGAGCACTTAATGCTATTAGTCGTTTCGAGAAACCAAGCAGAAGTAACCAGTTGTGTATCATGCCTAGGTGCACTTGTGAATAAGATAACACAGAACTACAAGCTGATTCGTGATTGTTTTCAAAAGTACGTATTAATTTAAAAGTTATATAAATATTAAATATAAGATCCCAAGAAACACACAAATATGTTATCGATAAATATATTCAATATTTTTCTACCCTGTACCAAAGGTACAAAGGTATTATAAGTTTGTGGGAGTGCAATTTGCTGTAACAGGCAGAAGGAGGCGTCTGTTTGTCTGCCTGTCTGTCTGTCTGTCTGTCTGTCTGTCTGTGTCTGTCTGTCTGTCTGTCTGTCTGTCTGTCTGTCTGTATGAACGCCTAGATCTCAGAGACTATAAGAGCTAGATACACGAAACTTGGGATTTAGACTTCTCATATCTGCATGCAGATCAAGTTTGTTTTAAATTTTTGCTGCTCCCCTTTTTGGTGGAGCTATTTGAACCATATATCTCCCAAATTTATAAAGCTATGTAAACCATATTCAAAACCTTGATGTAATTTATCAAAATACACAGATTGCCCAAATTTCATTGCGATCGTGCCATAAATAGCGGAGATATAGCCTTTTTACTTCATATATATTATCTATACCAGAGGCAGCGCAGGCAGAGGGCTCCAAATACCTAAATCAAAATGTTCATTTCACATTTTTATGAAATTAAGATTACCGACTTCGAATTGGTTGATGGTGCAGCTGACTAAAATGAAGTCTACGCGAAGTGTAGAAGTGAAGTACTCGCGGGTTCGATTCCTGCCGGCGACAAGTCAAAAATTTTTTTTTTTTGTAATTTTTAACTGTAAATCCAAATTATTATAGTATTTTATACTAAAAAATAAAAAAATGCAATTAAAAACCTATATTATATTAAAAAAAAAAAAAAAAAATACTATGTTTTGGTGGCAGAATCGAACCCTGGCCAATTCAATACAAAAATGCACGCACGGTTTTATCCACTGAGCTACCGACTGTACTTTTGATTCAGCTGACATTTGCATTATATGTCAATTTGTCTCCGTTTCTTAGTTTTTGGCTTCTTATTCTTGGGAACCAAATCGAGCGACGACTTGTAATGGTACAGGGTATTCTACTGTCGGGACACCCGACTGTATGTCCATCTTGTTTAAAAATCGAATCACTATATAATATAGCTGCCATTGGATCGACTGGAAGTATATAGAACAAAATTTAAAACTTAGGTGTTTTTCTAAAAAGTTTAAATTAACATTTTTTATCAATAATTTTAATGTATCCTATTTAATCATCGATTGGTTGTAATATACGTAATATCCCTTGTCATGACGAGATCTCACGGAGCTTTGCGTAGTACAATGCTGTTCCTGCACGTTCATACTAGTTTTTGGTTCTCACTTTGGGTAGTGTATGTCATTATCTTCCTCATCTCTCTGACGTAGTCTTTCGCCGGCTCGTTACTGTATTGTCGGCGTCTTGTAATTTGTTCCATGGCCCTCTCCTGGAAATCTGCTGCTACGTAGTATTGTTGGATTTGCAGTATGCTGCCGCTAGTTGCTCGATTCGAGTTAAGAATTCCATTGCGTTCTCTGTCCCGTCGAAATCTTCTACCCATCTGCAAATGATATTGATGGCTGCTGCGCGTTCTCCCGCTTTGTTGTTCCGCTTATCTGGCTGCGGGTTTCTTTCCTGCTGTACTTGTAGTTTCGCTTCTCTTGGTATGGTGTGAGGCATTGCGGACTTTTGTTCCCCAGTTTCTCCCTGCTGCGGGTTTGGTTCTTTTATTCGCTTTATTCTCTCCTCGCTGTGATTTTTGTTCTTTATGTAATCTGATAGCTGTCGTCGCAGGTTTTCTACCAGTAGTTTCGGTGTCATTCCAAATTCTGTTACATATTCTTCCAGCTGGCTTTTATTTAGGCCCATCCCCGGGTTAAAGGGTTATGCGGGTTTTTTGGACAAAGAAATAGGTCATTTCTGGATTTTTTTCTCAGATTTTGCGATATAAGGCACATTATCGCAGTAAAGTTTATCTGAATAGTTGTAGTTTATAGTATTTTTTGCAAAAAGTATAAAATAAAATACTAGAAAGTATGCCCACAGCAGCAGTTTTTCTAACGCACTGTTTTCAATAAGGCGGTGTCAAGAAATTCTCAAACACAAATTGTCGAAAATCAAAAAACCAAATGGATGCATTAAAAGAAAAAAGTTTTTCACCGAAAAGCGTACTTTAAAAATGTTTAAAAGTAGCCCAAAATTGGAAAAGAAGGAAACATTAGTTAAGAATTTGTGTTCAAAATTTCACACCGATCGGTTACATAGTTTTTGAAAATTTCTTGAGAAAACTTAGAGTAAAATACGTTTAAAGTTTGAAAAGCATGTGTCCGTTTGCATATACTTGCCATGCGGCAGGGTATCCGAATCGGAGAGTTCAATAATTCTATCTCCGTTAACTTTGCTCGAAACGACTTCAATATTTAGAAAAGACTTGAAAAGATACTGCTCCCCATATAAAATTTAACCATTTTTGTGACTAAAAAGTTTTTTTGTAAATATTAAAGTCGCCCGATTTTTTGGCGTGGTTTTTGGTAAGAGGTCTTTTTAAGGCTCCTCTGACAATGCACTGTAGTAATTGCAGCATCCCCCGAATTTTCCTTTGTGCCACAGGCTTACTGCAACTTGCGGCAAGTGTAGAGCTCGAAGCAAATAAAGCGAATTTTGGGATGTTACCGCAGTCAGATAAATTTGGTTTTCTTCCACGGCTATGCCCTACATCATATTTATCCGGATTGATTAAAAATGTAAGGATAACATAACGTTTTCGATCCTTTTTTAGCGATATTGAGCCAGGTTAATTTTAGGCTATTAATCATATATTTATCTCGTCAGATAGCAAACTTCGCCACAGAATCTTATTACAAATTCATTAAATTGTTAACAGAAAATAAAAAAAAATTGTTGGAAAGCAAATATATCTCCCCAGCCGAAATAATCGAAATGTGTCGTATCATTTTGATACAGTTGCAGGCAGGGCAAAAAATGTACTTTTGTGCTCTTTTTACTCTAACTTAAAAACGTAAGATGCAATACGAATAGAGAATATCTCATTTTAAGCAGAATTGATTAAGCTTCCATTCTGTATACTTGGTTTTGGTTTATTTCGCTTTCTCATTACCCTACGACGGTCAAAACTTGCATTTTCGGGGTGTCGTATCATTATGATACAGAGTGTAGCTTTCATGTTTGTTTTTTATATATTTAGCAAATTATTTTTTTTTCCTGTAAATCAAAATAATTACAGTATTTAATACTAAGAAATAAAAAAATGCAAGCAAAGAAATATCTTAATTTAATGAAATAAAACAAATTTTCTTATGCCTTGCGGCAGAATTGAACCCAGGCCAATTGCTTACAAAAACACACGCGCAGTTTTACCCACTAAGCTATCGTCTTTACTGCTTAATTGGAAGGCATTTGCATGATATGTAAATTTGTCTTCGTTTTTTAGTTTTGTTGCCTTATTATTCTCTTTCTTATATAATTTTTTGGCACGCGCCTTCTAATGGTACAGGGTATTCTGCTGTCGGGACACCCGACTGTATGTCCATCTTGTTATTTTTATACCCTGTACCAAAGGTACACAGGTATTATACTTTTGTGCGAGTGCGATATTCTGTAACAGGCACAAGGAGGCGTGGCAGACCCCCAAAAGTTACCTAAATATTGATCAGGACCACTAAAGGAGTCGATATAGCCATGTCCGTCTGTCCGTTTATTTATTTATAAAGCTATGTAAACCATATTCAAAACCTTGATGTAATTTATCAAAATACACAGATTGCCCAAATATTTTATTGCGATCGTGCCATAAATAGCGGAGATATAGCCTTTTTACTTCATATATATTATCTATACCAGAGGCAGCGCAGGCAGAGGGCTCCAAATATCTAAATCAAAATGTTCATTTCACATTTTTATGAAATTAAGATTACCGACTTCGAATTGGTCGATGGTGCAGCTGATCCAAATTATTATAGTATTTTATACTAAAAAATAAAAAAATGCAATTAAAAACCTATATTATATTAAAAAAAAAAAAAAATACTATGTTTTGGTGGCAGAATCGAACCCTGGCCAATTCAATACAAAAATGCACGCACGGTTTTATCCACTGAGCTACCGACTGTACTTTTGATTCAGCTGACATTTGCATTATATGTCAATTTGTCTCCGTTTCTTAGTTTTTGGCTTCTTATTCTTGGGAACCAAATCGAGCGACGACTTGTAATGGTACAGGGTATTCTACTGTCGGGACACCCGACTGTATGTCCATCTTGTTTAAAAATCGAATCACTATATAATATAGCTGCCATTGGATCGACTGGAAGTATATAGAACAAAATTTAAAACTTAGGTGTTTTTCTAAAAAGTTTAAATTAACATTTTTAATCAATAATTTTAATGTATCCTATTTAATCATATTGTAAACTGTAAGGGTATACAAATTTCGGCGTGTCGAAGTTTGCTTCTTTTTTATTTATATTTGAAATGCTTATAATGATTTTAATACAATGTTGCGAATTTTTATTTAAGGTTTTATCGAGTACTTGATGTTTCCCGTACCCAAGTAGTTAAAAAAAACTGCAGTGTAGATAATATTTACACTCCTAGCTTTCGACGAAGCCTTTTTACGATTGGAATATTAATGCGCTATTTCGATTTTAAATTGCCCAGTGCTTTAGGTGAGTAAAGCTGATTAAGTATACAATGATATTTTAATCTTAATATTTATAGGTGACAAAAATGGTGGACTTCCTGCGTCGATATGTGATGATGTATTTGAGTGCTTAATGTTTTTCTGTAGGTGTGAAAATCTAGAAATTCGAAAGCAAGCGCTGATCTCTCTTGGCTCCTTTTGCGTTTTAAACGACGAATACCTGACAAGATTAGAGCTTAAAAATTTTTATTGCGATCTATTGGGCTCATCGTCAAACGATTCTGGTTTCAAGATAATTTGCATGCGAAATATTTGGATTTATTTAACTGAATCTGAAATGTTTATGCACAATAAAGAAAAAGAATGTTAGTATACTTCATATTTCTGGGAGCTAACAAAAGTTCAACTAATTTTCGCTTGGATATGTGTAAAATACATAAAATGATTAATTAATTTATAGCAATACACGAGTATGTTTATATTTAATTGCTATGAGAAAAAATAAACTAATTGAACTTTTTTTATATGAATTCATGAATTTGTATATAAATAATATATCTTTATTTTTCAGGGGAAAAGCAATCAAAGCACGAGGATCTCAAGGAAATGAACGACGTTTCATCTGGAATGGCAAGTCGAATTATTCAACTTTATTTGGAAGAAGTACTGGAATGCTTTTTGAATAAGGATGACTCAGTGCGTTTATGGGCTGTTAAAGTAATACAGATTGTTCTTCGTCAAGGATTAGTTCATCCTGTTAGAATGGTTCCATATTTGATATGCTTAAGCACTGATCCTAAAGTAGAGGTTTGTAATACAGTTTGTACTGAAAAATTGAATCTAAAATTGTTATATTTTGTTAGTCCGCACACAGAGCTGATGCCCTTTTAAAAGATATTGACAAAACGTATTCTGGTTTTGTAAATATGAAAGTGCAATTTGGGTTGCAACTTTGCTTCAAGTTGCAAAAGGTTCTCCAAATTAACAACCGAGGAAAGCTCGAGATTATTCGAGGTTATGCGTAAGTTACAAGTATTTTTCAATTTCACCTAATTAAGTTTTTTTTTACTTTAAGAAAACGCGGATCAGATCATGTAACGACGTCTTTAAACGACTTTCTTTATACTTTATTGCGTACTACAAAGCCACAAAGACGTGCCTTGGTGCAAACTGTTACAAAACAATTTGATGATCAAAAAACATCTCTACAACAAATGTTGTATATTGCCGATAATCTGGCTTACTTCCCATATGTCGTTCAAGATGAGCCTCTATATTTAATACATCAAATAGATCTACTCATATCAATGGCAGGGACGCATTTACTTGCGACCTTCAAGGAACAGTTAAAGCCGAGCGATAAAGAAGGAGATTTATTAGATGATGACGATGACGTAGAAGACCCGCAAGTTTTGTTTAATCGCTTGCCTGAAGATATGACCGAAATAAAAAAATGTATAACATCTGCTCAAGCGTGTATGCTTCTATTAATACTAAAAGATCATTTAAAGGATATGTATGGAATTACCGATAGTAAAATTTCAAGATATTCTCCCTCTGAACAAAAGATTTATGAAAAAGCAGTTACGCGTAGATGTGTTACTGACTTTAATCCAAAGACTACTATTGATGTCATCAAAAAACAACAAGTCTTAAGCTCAGAACTTAATTACCCTTCTAGACCTCTAAGCACCGATGAAAAATTGGACCTCGTAGTGAAATACCTTGATGTATGTATGATTAAATTTTTTATGATTATTATTTTTTGTTATATGTATGCTATATTCATACCCAGGGTATTATAATTTTAGTCAAAAGCTTGCAACGCTATATGGAAGACATAAAGTATATATATTCTTGATCAGCATAAACAGCCGAGTCGATCTAGCCATGTCCGTCTTTCCGTTCGTCCGTTTCTACGCAAAATAGTCCCAGATTGCAGGTAGTCTTATACCACTTACTCGTACATGTGTCGGAACGCGGCCGATCGGACGACTATATCATACAGTTGCCATAGAAACGATCGGAAGACTTGTAAATGAAAAAAATTACCTTGGTCAATTTTCAACTGATTTTAATCAGTTCAGAATTCAGAATTTTATGAAAATCGAACGAATATATCTTATAGCAGCCACAGGAACAATCAGAAAAATAATGGAAAAATTATAACTTCGTGGTTTTTATACCCTTGCAGAGTATTATAATTTCAGTTAGAAGTTTGCAACGCAGTGAAGGAGGCATCTCCGACCCTATAAAGTATATATATTCTTGATCAGGATCAACAGCCGAGTCGATCTAGCCATGTCTGTCTGTCCGTTTCTACGCAAACTAGCCCCTCAGTTTTAAAGCTATCTGAATGAAACTTTGTAGTTAGTTCTCTATATACTCTCACTCGTATATAAGTCGGAACGAGCCGGATCGGACGACTATATCATATAGCTGCCATAGGAAAAATCGAAAAATTTTTAGTAAGATAAATATATATATATAAATATATAAATATATATATATAAATAATAATAAAATTTTAACTTTGTCAGTCTTCAACATATTTTCATTAAAGTTGGTATTTAGCCGTTTTTTACTATTCCTGAATTTCGGTTTTAATTTCATGAAAATCGGCCATCTATATCCTATAACTTCCATAGGAACAATCAGAAAAATAAAAGTAAAAAACATAACTTTGTCAGTTTTCAAGATATTTTCACCAATTTTGATATTTGGCCATCTTATATTATTTCAGAATTTTGGTTTTAATTTCGTGAAAATCGGGCGACTATATCCTATAGCTTCCATAGAAACAATCAGGAAAATAAAATAAAAACCATAACTTTGCCGTTTTTCAAACCATTTTCATCAAACTTGAGATTTGGCAACTAATAATTATTCCAGATTTTCGGTTTTAATTTTTTGTTTAAATTCTGCAAGGGTATATAAACTTCTGTGAGCCGAAGTTAGCTTCCTTTCTTGTTGAACATATTTTCAAAAGGTTTTAGATTTGTCAATTTTTTATTATTCCAGAATTTCGGTTTTAATCTTATAATTCAATTGCAATCTTCAGCAAGCCGAAGTTAGGATTTTCTTGTTCTTTTAATATAATATTATATTATTTTGTAGTTTAAAAAACTTATGTTAAAACTGGATCCAGAAGATAGAGATTCAGATGCTGAGGAATCGCGTGAAAAATCCATCTTAAATAACTCGGCTGGATCTGACAATATGGTATACATCAATGCAACTAAAGGATCACTTATCTCCGGCGATGGAATAAGCTTAAGCCACATTCACTCGTCTACTATATTGGATACATCAAAAGAAGTAAGTTCAGTACAATAGTTTCATTCAATAATGTGTAACGAAGTGAATTGGTACTTACATATAACCCCTATATATATTTTAATCAAAATTAACTTCCGGCTCGATCTAGCTGTTTTATTATAATGATCTAATATCGAAAAAATTCTTTGCTTCAGTGAATTTGTTTGGTTCCGAGTGGTTGCCGAGAGAGAAGTTTAACCCGTTTCCCAGTGAGAGTGATTAAAAGTAGATTCGGATATTTATTCAGCCTTTTGTTGAACAGAGTTGAAGATGAGCTGCTTCCGACGGGTTCGGCCGGGAGGGTCATCGTGGCCTTGGTCGCCGGGGCCTCTCGCGTTGTGGCCTTCCTCGTCTGGCTTTCCTCGACACTACGGACTTTGAACGTGATACAACTATACAAGGTAGTCCAAGGTATAGTTGTATCATGGATTTGAAAGTCTTCCCAGAGAACTAGGCGCGGCCTAGTTGCCCGCCGCGATCGGCCTCTTCCTTTTTCTCTCCGTTCCAGTGTGCCCCTCGCCGCCAATGTGGCCCTTTCAAGGCGCGCGCATTCAAATTCAAATTGTTGCCCAATGAGGGCATTTACTACATCTCTCTATGGTTTTTATTTGATTTGTTCTTTATTTCTTTTTATTGTGCGCGGCACGCGTCTTAAGTGCTTACCTTTTAAAAATCTTTCCCATATAATTCCCAAGCAATTCCCCGACAAGAATAATATTATATCAAACGAGAAAGAGAGCTTACTTCGACACGCCAAAGTTTGTCTGCACTTACAGTGGTTTTTTAAATTCGGTATAAGCAATAAAACCCATACACAAACATGTTTTTACTGTTACAGTTATTCATACGTCATCGATGGCACCACAATTGACTTGAACAGCAAAATTTTGTTTCCAAGACTTAGTTTGCTCGTTGGCTTGAGCATCCAGTTGAGCTTTCTAAGCTTGGTACGACATGTGGCTACTGTTTTAGTTGTGTGCTGTTTCCATGTGAGTCGCTTATCCAGAATCACACCTAAATGCTGCGCCTGGGGTGATTGAGGTATGGTAATGTCGTGAACTTCGACTCGAGGAAGGATCTGTCCTCTCAAGGTGATATTGCTGTATTGCGATTAATTTCCATTGATAGCTATATTCCTGTTTAACCACTTGCCGAACGAATCTAGAAATTCTTGGGTAATCCTTGATGCATCGAATCTGCTGGAGGAGTTCTCTAAGAAGGCAGTATCGTTTGTGTAAGTGGCCTCGTTCGGACACGGCAGATCTGAAGTGAACAGGGTATATAGCACGGGGCCCAGGACGCTTCCCTGCAGAACGCCATCGCGAGCAGTTCTTATGTTTGACCTTTCGCCTCTCACCTCGACCATAAAACTGAGATCAAGCAGATACGATTTTATTAATAGGAATTGGCAGAAGAAGAGACTTCAACTTGTGAAGTAAGCCGTCATGCCATACCCGGTCAAATGTTTCTTTAATGTCGAGAAAAATAGCAGAGCTGTATTGCTTATTTTCAAAAGCATTTCAAGTGTGCCGAACAACTCTATGGACTTGCTCTGGGGTCCCATGATTTTTCCTAAAACCAAACTGGTGGTCGGGAATGGCATCCTAAGAAATATTCTCTCGAATATTTTAGAAAGGGTGGGCAGCAGGCTTATTGGTCTGTAAGACGTAACAAGGTTCTCCGGTTTTCCTGGCTTTGGTATCATCGTTATTAAAGCGGACTTGCATTGTATAGGGAAGTGGCGGATACGTATCATGGAGTTCAACAGGAGGACAGGGCCTTGGCAACTCTGCTATCGATGCCCTCGAATCATTAAGCTTTACTGGAGTGCAGTTTTTAAATTTTTTAATAAAGCTCTTCTGGGCTTATATGTCGAATGGGCTCTACGTTTAAAATAAATTGATATGCTACTCAAAAAAATAAAAATCAACAGTTGTACATTTACAGATTTGCATTTTTCTTTACATTTATTAATAGTTTTTATGGCGGCCATATGATTTAATAGTCAGATTTGCATGTCCTCAAAATCTGTTAAAAACACACTTATGATTTATTCTTTTTTTCACGATTGTTTTTATGGCAGCTATAGAATATAGACGTCAGATTTACATAAAATTCATAAAATCAAAAATCTGAAATAAAATCAAATAGCCATGCTTCAAATTAAATTAAAATATGTTGTAAACTGACCAAGTTATTATTTTTTTTTTGGGCGGAAAGACTGACTTGGCTATTTCGACTCGGCTGTTGCTGATCAAGGATATACTATACATATATACTTTATAGGTTGAATATGACCATGCGTTTAAAATTTCGGACTAAAATTACAATACCCTGGTATAAAAATAAGAAGTCGTGTTAGCATTATAACGAGAACAAGTACATCCGGAACATTTCGCAGTTAACTTTAACAATTTTATAATCTTTAAATTCTGATAAAGATAAATAAATTATCCTAAGGGGGAATCGGGGGGTGCACAAAACCCCCAGACTGGTGTCCTCAGGGGACAAAACGGATTTCACCGGGTGACCCGAGAGACCGTTCTACTCCATCGGCACATAGGCACATTGTTTAGCACTCGATCTCAGAGTTCTTGGATTCATTCCTAAAGTCGGGGACTGTCCCGAGAGAGACTGTTACTAAGAGTCCGCAGCAGGTTAGTGAGATCCTCCAATATGAAAGACATCATCAATAATCCTTTCTACGTCGCGGTCTCAAAGCAACAAGGCAAGTTTTCTCACATCATCGACGGTTCCGGAACAAGACCAGTGCACTTGGCCAGATGGTGAGATCGCCTGCTGAGATAGCCTTTTCACAAGTTTAAGCATACTATTTAAGCAGTCATATCGACCTACCATCTTACCTTAATAAAGAGAGAGATAAAATTATGCAGCGACACAGAGAGAGTGGGAAAATGATAAGACGGGAGAGCGTGAGTAAATCAGTGTAAAAACCGCTTTAAGTATAGCCTTTTTCCAATTTACATTGTAAAACTAATAACCTTTTAACTTTTGAAGAACATGAAAAAATTAAACCTCATTTGATAGGTGATTGTTTTTATGTTGATTGTGTCATGCCAGCCCATTCGTGATTTTACACCTTTTCTGGGTAATAAATTGTAGTCACAAGCTTACAGCGCAGCACAGTGTATGATTTGTTCAGTCTTGATTTCATTTGATTTTCTTTTCTCAAAATACTTTTAAGTCTAACATTTTAAAAAAAAATTTTGGATAATAATATCAAAAACCAAATCTTTTCATGTTTTATTTTTAGTGGAAAAAAACTTATATTACTTTAACGTATTTGATTCCATCAGAAAATACATCATTTGTGGAAATTCATTCTGATTCAATTTTACAAATAAAACCTTGCCCGTATTCTTCTTCTTTCCTTTAATTGGAAATGAGTGAAATAACCTGTGCTAAAATCTTCGAGGTTTGGGCAAAGAATGTAAAAACGCCCTAAGCTAAATTCACTTGTAGAGCAATCCAAGTGATGATGTTTGTCCATGACATTTGGTCATTTTATATTTCAATAATATTTATTTATTTGATATTAACTATTTACATATACATATAAAAGTATTTATAATATAAAACTTAATAAAAGAGAGAAGTAACTAGCTACTAAGGCCATCGAATCGACAAGTGCAATAATATATTTCCAACTTGCGTTTTGAATTTTAAAATAGATTTTGAATATTTAAATCCAGAAGTTTAGAAATAATTCAAGTTTATTATGAAAACTTTGCATTTACACGCAAATGTTGTACTTATGGGCGTGTTGCTGATATCATCTGATATTTATTGTAAATTTTTTAACACAACCAAAAACTAGCCATTTAGAGTTTTCAAAAGAAGTGCACACTGTCATCATCAGATCAATGTAGTGACGACAACTTTAAACCAAATTCGACTAAAATTAGCTTGAAAAATGAAAATGATGTAAATTGCATTGTAAAATAATATTTTTTCATTGTTGTTTTTGGGGTTGAATTCCGTACGAACCCCCAGACCACTATGAATTTGAACGGCTACCTTTTCTACCCGTCAATAATGATAAGCAAACAATATTACCAATAATCAATTATATATAACACACGAAAGTTATTTTTAACAGACTGATAATTAAATTTTCTCAGTTTTCAACAGCAAACAAGATTAATTTATTTAAAAGCCTCCCTAGAGTGATAGAACAGCTCGAGCACTATTAGTTTGTACTTTTTAATGTAATGCTAACGTCAAAGCGATACATTTGTTTACATTTTAACATTGTTTGGAAAACTGAGGAATTCAGTGCATAGAATACATAACCTTAAATCTCTCAAAATCCTGACGTGATATCCAAATTCTAATTACTATGCATGATTTCAACCTACTAACCAACTAACTTTGGAACGTCGCCTTCTTGTATATAGCAAAACGAAATACTACGAAAACAGCGTAGCTTTTCAAAAGCTGTTAAACTGCTGCATTGGATTACTGTTAAATTTCAAAACTTAACTCATTTCGGCTCGGCCTCTTGCCTGCAAAACTTAGCACCCGTGCTTTCACAAAAGCTAATGTTAAGTTACTTTAAGATAGAGGCTCTATTGCAGCTTCATCAGCAGATTTTGAAGTAAATGGAAACTATCCAAAACGTTCTATGTCACCTTTTAGTTTCAAGATCTTATTTCGCAGCGATAGTTGTGACGCTACGCTTCTAATTTCGTAATTTGAATCTACATTTGCGAAAATCTCCTTAGCCGGGATCTCAATTAAATATTTAAATATTACGATTTTTGCATTTCTTTCTACTTTTTTACTTTACATCGTCAATCCGAACTGTTTTTCATTAAATAAGTCATGCTCTTCTTGTAAATACCTTTAGGTTCGTCTTTCTTAGGTTATTACCTAATCTAAACGCTTTTGCCCAATTGTTCCAAAGCTCTCTCCAATTATGTTGGTAATTACGTCGTGGTAAGTCCCCGACCACTACGTGCTTTTAATCTCTCACAATTTATTTCCTTCAATATGGGGTTCATGTTGATTAGCCAGACTAAGGATGATAAAAGCTCGCACTGGGGTGTGCCTGTCGTTATTACTCGCGTGATATGAGTGTTACTCAGTTCGGCCATGATCGTCGGACTCGTAAGCACAGCACCTATCCACTATCTGATGCCTTCTCTCAATACCTATCGAGTTGAGGGAGCCTTAAGAGGGAGTTTAAGTTGCAAATCGCATCCTTTATATCTCTTGTAGTGCTTGTAGTTGAGTGATTCCTCGACGTGATTCACCTCTTTTTGCATGTTGATCATCCGATAGATTGCGTTCGGCCCGTGTCTGCAAGACCATTGAGGAATTACTCGACTGAAGTTGGCGGGTCGTCAGGTTTATATTCTATCGATACTCTGCCGCTTTGTCTTTCCGTGTCTTTTTATACCCACTACCCATAGGGTAGAAGGGTATTATAACTTTGTGTCGGCAGGAAATGTATGTAACAGGTAGAATGACGCATCTCTGACCCTATAAAGTATATATTTTTTATCAGCGTCAACAGCCGAGACGATCTAGCCATGTCCGTCTGTGTGTCTGTCCGTATGAAACACTGGATCTCAGAGACTATAATAGATAGAGCTCTAATTTTTTTTCGACAGTATTTGTTATGCTTGCACGCAAAACAAGTTGGTTTCAAATTTTTACAACGCCCACTTCCGCCTTCAGCAAATCATCAAAATTCATCTATCATCAATCTTTTTATAGCTAGAGTCGCAAATTTTGGTATGTACATTAAGATAACGCTTTCTCTCTTCCAAATGAACGGTCTTGTTTTTATTTGGGCTCTCGTTTTTGTGTAATAACGTCACGTTAGAACCACCGGGGTTACCTAAAACTTCTACTTTGTGTTTTTTTATAGTTCCCGTTCACTTCGCGTGTGCATGCAGCTATTTTAATTCATTTTAATCCCTTTATTTTCAATAATTAATTGTGCTGCCAGTGTTTGCTCTTTTTGTCTTTTTTTGCATTTCCTCTGCACCTCTCCCGGTTAGCCGTTGTTGCTCTGTCGCGAGAGCTAAACGTTTCATAAGATCGCTCACTCTCACGCTCCACTCCTCTATATCGCTACAACTCCCTCGGTGCAGCTGCACTTCTCTTTTTATATCTGTCGCCCCCTCATCCTATATTACAAGTACAGTGGTAAGTTTGTGAAAATGTCTTCTGATATTGTCTGCTCTTTCAAAACATGCAAAAAGGCTGTTTTGTCTACCGATCTTACCATCGGCTGCTGGCTGTGTGACAACATTTTGCATGCAAAGTTGCCGGCCGGACTGTAGATGACGTGAAGAAAAACATCGGTTTGCGCAACTGTTGCGATGCCTGTCGTGAAGTTGAAAGGGAAATGATGTATTTTATGCGGCAAACCAAGGGCAGTTTTAAGGAGTTGTTATCGAGTTTTAACAAAACCCATAACATTTTCTTAGAGCTTGACTTATCAAGCGTCACCATGCTTCGCTCCAGTTGCAGTTTTTTTGCGCCTTGGAGACTCGATTAATAGCGTAAGGCTATTAAACTGTAAGCAGTTTAATAGCCTGCTTCGCTCCAGTTGCAGTTTTTTTGCGCCTTGGAGACTCGATGAATAATAACTTACAGTTTAATAGCCTTACGCTATTAATCGAGTCTCCAAGGCGCAAAAAAACTGCAACTGGAGCGAAGCATGGTGACGGATCCCAAAAACCCGCGGCGGGCTCTCAACAGCAGCCGCCCGTGACACAGCCCTCGACCTCAGAATTAAATGCCAGAATTCTGGGGTCAAGTGTTCGGAAAGAGTCGGTATCCGAAGGTGCGGTGGGACTAAACCTTCTACCGCTAATTTCATTTTTGTCTCCTATGGGAGCACACATTTTGACCCCCCCTAGCCCCATAAATTTATCCCCTCAGGAACTGCCGGCCAATATGGGCACTCCAGGCACTCAGCTTGTCTCACCACAAGCCCTCATTGCGATCCCACCTACGAAACATATATTTGTTTCGCGGCTCTCCCCTGCTCAAACATCTGAGGATGTCATTGCCTTTATACAAGAACTGAAAAATTAAAATTAAAGGTGGAAAAATTAAAATTTTCTTACGCTAGGGATATTTCATCTTTCAAAATAAATGTCTCAAATGATTTCTTTAGCACGATATGCTCAACCAAATTCTGGCCTGAGTATGTTGTTGTCAAAGAATATGAAGCTAAGAAAAAGAAACGGCCTGTCGGGATAACTCTTCCTAAGCCCGATCTGACCACTATGCCCTCTACATCCTCTGCCTCTGTCAAAAAAACAAAGTACTTCTTTGTTAATCTCCTATCAGAATGCAAGAAGCTTGCGTAGTAAGCTGCCTAAGTTGTATTCTGATAGTTCACAGAAACCTGGTTCAAGGCGAAAATTCGTAGCTCTGAAGTTTTCCCAGCTCCGCTCGCGATTTATCGGCTAGATTGGCCTGTCAGGCGCGGGAGTGGGGTCCTCAGAGCGGTCAACTCCACTCTCACGTCAGAACTATTAACTTTCGAGGAAAGCAACGAAGTTGAATACCTTTGTGTGAAGCTATCATTTAATGGTCGCTTTGTTTCTATTACATATTACTACATTCCTCCATTGTCGGAACTGCCTATTTTTTGGAATCACTTTTCGGATGGTTCCCAATATGCTTTCTAATAGAGATCATTTAGTAGTCTTGGGTGATTTTAATATCCCTGGGGCTATTTGGTCCCTAAATAGCTCCTCTAACACACTTCAATCCTTAACACATGATTTTATTGCTGGCATGTTCGACATGTACATGTACGAAATTCCTTAGAGCGCTTGCTTGATCTTTGTTTTGTCTCTGATCCGGCAAGTGTCAGTTTAGTGAGGGTGGCGCCGCTGACGCAACCTTAAGACACTCGACATTGGTGCTGATATACTGAAGACACCTGATAGACCAGCCAAAAGAGTTTACTGCTTTCGCAAGTCTGATTTCGACCGGCTGAATAATTTTATTTCGGACTTTAACTGGTCTGATTTATACAAATGCACTAACATGGGTGTTGCCGTGGACATTTTCTACAATGCGATGAATTCATTCTTCTCTGAATGTGTTCCCTTATACTATCCCTCTATTTCAAATAAACCTCCTTGGTTTACTAAAGAATTCCTTCATCACTTTCTTTTGCAAACGCAACTGTGAAGGGCGATCAGGCAATTGCCGATCTTTTTGCCTAAGTTTTTCAAACAACATACTCTTCCACTGACCTAAATCAGACGTATTCTTATAGCTTGCCCAGATCGAACTCAATTTTCAGTCCATGTTTAAACGAAAGCTCCCTCCTTTTAGATCTTCATCGTGTAAAACCTGTGTATCTGCCAGGTCCAGACGGAATACCGGGCTGTGTGCTTAGGTATTGTGTCGATGCCCTGTGCTCGCCCCTTCTGAAATTGTTCGCCTTATCCTTAGAAACCTCGCACCGTGGAAGGAATCATTCGTTCTTCCTCTTCATAAAAAAGGTAACAAATCGGAGGCCAATAACTATAGAGGAATCTCTAAGCTTTCGGCCATCCTTAAACTTTTTCGAAAATATTATTACTCCACATTTGTAGCACCATCAGATCAGTAATTTTCCCATGTCGCATGGATTTGTTAAGCGAAGATCAACAACCACTAACCCTCTGGAGCTTCCTTCATTATAATAATAATAATAATAACCTTCAAACGGATGTAATTTATACTGACTTCAGAAAAGCATTTGATCACCATTGCCTTCTCCACAGGAAACTCGACTTAATGGGATTTCCAATTGATCTTATTAGGTGGATCTTTAGTCAGTGGCAGGACGCAAAAAGTCCTCTTTAAAAATAATTTATCTAATGTTCTCCGAGTCCCGCAAGGGAGACACCTGGGTCCCTTGTTGTTTACATTATATATTAATGATCTGCCCGAAGTTTTGACAAATTCTAGAGTACTAATGTACGCTGATGATGGCAAGCTTTGAGGACGTTGCTTACCAGTCTGATTTACAAACAGATCTTCATAGCTTCCAAACCTGGTGCCGCATAAACCTACTTAACTTAAATGGCTCTAAATGTAAGCTTAGGACATTCTCTCGTGTCGTTCCCAAGCTTGCAATTTACACGCTTAACTGCTGCTCTTTGGAAAGAAGTAACTCAGTTAATGAGGTGGGTGTCCGCCTGGATCCCAAACTTGACTTTATCGGTCATATTTCGTGCATGGTAAATAAAGCCAGAGGTATGCTGGGATTTATTAAACGGTAGTCGAAACGCATCGAATCGGTTCAAAAAAATCTTTTTGCTTTTCGCTTTACGCGGCTTAAACTGGGATGCTGAACAGAGATTACCCTCCTATTATAGTAGACTTCTCCTAATTAACTTTCCCTCCTTGGCTAATCGTAGAACTATGCTGGTATCACCTTTATTTATAACCTTATTCACGGCGATCGTACATACCCTTAGTCTTGCGCCATTGTAGAACCTCCTATGAACTGCATGATCCCTTTAGAGTACTGTGTGCAAGTTATAATGATTTGTATTCGGTGATCTCACATGTTGATAGTTTTCCTACACTAAAGACTTTAATCCTTACCCACTTAGATCGCAGGCATGCAAACACTCAGGCAGCTCGCCGGTAGGTTATTTCCTCATATTCTTTTCTATATTTTCCATTGCGTCTACTAATACCTAACTCTAACAGGCTCGTGCCTGGTTTCATACGGGCCACTTGAGTGTACTGACCGTAGTACATCAACGTCCATATACAAAAAAAAAAAAAAAAACAAAAAATATTTATTTATTTGTATAGTCTGTGTGATTCCTGAAAATTTGGTTGCGATCTAAAATTGTCGGAAGTTATTAAAAAAAAGCCAAAAACGGCTGCTGCAGTATGCCTCATTTGGTTGACCAACTAGACCAACTAAGTATTCTTACCAGTTCTTGATTGGAATCGGAAAAGAATCTTATAAGAATTCGAGAAGCAATTTTAATATATGGTAATAATTATTAGCCGTTCAAAAATGTATTAACTATTTATTATGGGTAGCGGGTATCTCACAGTCGAGCTCACTCGACTGTAGCTTTCTTACTTGTTTTTCATTATTTTGATGAAAATCATAATAAAAAGATCATGTTTTGTTTTGATAATAATTTCTAATCGAAGGCTTTATGGTTTTACTTTTGTTGTCTAACATCATTACGACAATGCAAAAAGTCAATGAAAACGCATATATGAATGCTCTTCCAATACATTTAAAACGAAAATTAAATAAAGCAACTTGGAAAAATCGTAAGTTCGCGACCGGTACTTAATTCAATTTAAAGAAAAAGCGAATGGAGATATTTAAAAAAAAAACAGACTTGATTAAATGCTACATTCATTTTAAAAAGAATGTTATTGCTTTAGAATTTTCAGTCCCAATTTGCAGATTTTTGCATATTACTAGAGTAGACCGCGTGTTTTTTTTTTTACAATATTATGAAAACGAAAAATGAAAAAAGCTTATCATTGTAATAAGCAAAAATCTAACAAAATGCTATGGAAGAGCATATAAGCCAAATTTCAGAAAACATTTCCCTTTTTTCTGTTTTTTTGCACTAAAAGCGTACGAGCGTATGTTTGCGACCCCATTTTCCAATTTTTCTTTTGCGGCTCTCAACTGCTTAGACATCAGAATATGTAATTGTTTTTATATAAAGAAAAATCAGTTCCGAAAATTTAAAATTAAATGTAGAAAAATTAAACTTTTTTACGCTATGAATATTTTATCCTTTAAAATAAATGCCACAACGATTATTTTGGCACGATATGCAAAAAATCCTAGGCCCGATCAGACCACTGCGTCCTCTACGCCTTCCAACTTCACACAAAGTTGGTTAACCAAATGAGGCATGCTCCAGCAGCCGTTTGTGGCCATACACACTTATTTCTTTAATAACTTCAAAAATTTTTATACCCGCTACCCATAGGGTAGAAGGGTATTATAACTTTGTTCCGGCGGGAAATGTATGTAAGAAGTAGAAGGAGGCATTTCCGACCCTATAAAGTATATATATTCTTGATCAGCGTCAACAGCCGAGACGATCTAGCCATGTCCGTCTGTCTGTCTGTCTGTCTGTCTGTCCGTCTGTCCGTATGAAACACTGGATCTCAGAGACTATAAGAGATTTCGACAGTATTTGTTATGCTTGCACGCAGATCAAGTTTGTTTCAAATTTGTACCACGCCCACTTCCGCCCTCGCAAACAATTTTAACAAATAATTAATTAATTAATAATTATTAGACGCTTTAATGCAATAATAACGCGTTTTTACACACATAGATACATGTGTATGTATTTTTGTATGCATGTGGTTATATTACACTTGTATTTGCATTTGTCCGTTATGTTCAAAAATGTATTAACTATTTACTATGGGTAGGGGGTTACTCACAGTTGAGCGCAGTAGCTTTTCCAGGATTCCTTATTGGCTTCGTATACAGCGTTTTGCTTTGTTTTTGTTCTTTTTTAACTGGCGCCCATATTTTGGAAATATTGCTCAGTTTCAAACATGCTTTAAGGAAGAGCAGACGAATTTCAAACTTCAAAAATAATTTGAAAATCAAAAATTGCATTCTAATAAAAGAAAAATAAAGTTGAATTTATTCGCCTCTTTGTGGGTTCGAACCGCGTACCGTCTGACTGCAAGGCTCGGACCTCACCCACTAAGGCACGACCACCTTGTTAGTAATTGGGCAAAACCCCTGCATATTCAAAAATCCGGTTAAGGGGACTGGTGGACCAAAAAATCAGGTAAAAGCAAACTCCATCTTGATTTCAAATCGACGAATTCAGTCTGCAAATTCGTTAGAAATTCTAATAGCCCAAAAACTAATGTAGCTGCCAACCTATATTCTGAACTGTCGGACATGAACACAAACTTAAAGCTTATCTGAGTATAATTTGAGGATAATTTGTCCAAAAGTAGAAAATAGAATACTAAATAGTATCTGTTTTAATAACCCACTGTTTGAAAAAAGGCTTTTGCGATGTCAAGACATACTTGATATATTTTAGTATCAAACTGTTCAAGCACTCGCTGGCTAGCTCCCAGCCAATGTAGCTCAACCTTGAATCAAATCGGTCTTAATCAGCCCTTGAGTTCGAGTCCTTTTCATAATATTAACATTAATATAATATAAACAATATAATATAATATAAACAGACTTCTTCTCCATAAAGCAATTCATCCCGCAGATCAAAAATTTTCTACAAAGTCGAAATCTGCAATGTGTCGCTGTCAGAATCAAAACTGACCTTTGTGAAACAGGTTTTTCATCTATTTATTGTCCACCAAACTATGAATATTCTGCTGACGACTTCGAACAATTTTTAGATTATCTGGGACTCAACAACCCGCGATTAGGTCCTTGCAACCGGAGGGCCTATGCATTTTCCATACAGCCAACGATCATAAACAGCTATCGACTTTGCTGTATACAAAAGAATACGGCCTGAGTATTGTCAGTTTATCTCAGAAAGTTTTAAGCTTGATCTGATCATATCGCATTACTTATTAAATTTAGAGCTGTTGCGCAAAAAATAGGCCCCGCATCTTGCCTTGAAATGCCAGTGTTGCTCACTTCCAATCAGCAGATAATCGGCTTCTTAACCTAAATTTGGTTGACATATCAATGAAACTGTCCTGATGTTTGTCCGAAATATCAACATCGCTTCCGAGTCCTATGGACAACTCTTATCTCCCTTCAACCCACCTTAGGATCTTTTATAACCCGAGGTTATGGACTTGCTAAGGTTGAAAAGATTCTTATGTCGTAGATATATGATATTTTAAGATTCCATAGACAAAATAACATACAGACATACTGAAGACTAACTAAAAATTCTCCTGCATAAAACCAAACACGAATATTCTGTTATTAAAATCATCCTACCTGGGTAGAACTTATAATGTCGGGGTAAGAGGGCGGAGGTCAGACATCAGAACTACTCGTGGTGGCATTCCACAGAAAAGCGACCTTGGTCCCGACCTGAAACCCTGAACACCTCAGATCTGCAATGCCCAGATGAACCGAGAAGACTATAAGCTAACTCCTGCCAAATTGAAGCATTAAGGAGATACAGACTACAAATTCAGGCAGCTGAGTAATTTAAATTTTTATCAAAATAATTGATTTACGAAAGTTCTATATTAGCCATAATTATATATATATATCAGCCATTATATTGCTATATACTAGCAAGGTGGACGCAGCGTTGCTTGCGGTAGATAATTTTGCGTGTAGATATATCCGTATATTTCTCCAAATAGGCCTAATCCACAATTAAAATATTCTTAATATATTCCTATTTTAAAATCTTTCTGTAAACAACATTCTTTGTTTGACCATCATAGGATAGATTCATCAGGCTCTTTGCCAAGCTGACTCTTGAACAGGCCACATATGTATGTAAATTGGCCGTGGGTGAAACACTCGTCCCTAAAATGTAATCCAGCTATTGTGATTTATTTATTAAACGCTTTGACGGGGTTTATTTGTGTGTGTGTTGATATATTTTAATTTCTGCCTTGCGGCAGCAAAGCAGGACTACTCCTCCGGAGTATGCTCCGGAGACGGTCCATCCGAAGACGGTGCTCTGCGCGACGGGCAGCCCATCTTCCAATTTTAGGAACCCTGGTTGAATAAGCTTTGGAAACAAATCTGATCCCAATGCGAGGGAAATGGTCGATGGGCGATGGAAGAGATCATCCGCGAGCCGGATGACGCTGAACTTGGCCCGGATGTTGTCGCACGTTCGAATCTTAAGGCTGGGATCAAGCATTAGGACGACCTTGAGCCGGAAATCGCCCGTGCGGGTTCAAACGGTCGCCTGCCTGCGTGATGGGCAGCCGATATGCAGCCGCTACCGACCGGTCGATGCTCCTGACCGCCATGCACGGGTCGATCATGACTCCCATCTCGAAGGTCGCGTTCCTGGTGTCGAGCAGGCGGTCGGAAGATTATGGACTACCTTCTACTGCAGATACGCAGCCACGGACGGAGATGGAATGGGTGCCGCCGGACGCACCGGCTCCTTGGCAGCCGGGAAAGGTACTGGAGTCCGGGAGACGGGCGGACGTGCCGAGCCAAGTCGGAGGCGTTGAAGGACGAGGTGGCCGCTCCTCATGCATGTACAGCAGGGTGTGGTGGTCACCTCCGCACGTTTCGAAGCCCAGACTCGGCAGCGGTATGATGGAATACCTCGGGTACGTCTGCTATCTAAATTTTGGGCGGTACGAGGACGCGTCACCATTATGTCGAAGTTGTTCTGCGAGGAAGAGAGAGGAAAAACATTGGCTTAGTATATGACCTCGCAGACGAAAATATATTAATTGCTGGAAACAGCTAGTTCCTTGCTCTCCACAGGGAGAAGGATGACATTATGCACGGGCCGTTTTATTGTGCCGCGCGCCTTACGGACTTCGGCTCCGTGAAAACAGAGACGATTCTGCCGAGGCGCCATTCGTTCGAGGGCAAATTGTCCTCCTTGACTACCACCATATAGTCCATTTGGATATTTCGGGTTGGAAATGGCCATTTGTTGCGTTTGTGAAGTTCTTTGAGATACTCCTCTTTCCACCGCGCACTAAACTGGTGGTGTTGGGCCTTCAAATGTTGCCATCGATTGATGCCTTTATCTCAGGCTCAGCCGTGGAAAGAAATGTGGAGCCCCGGGTGTGATCAAACGCCATTAAAGCCCCTGATGGCTGTATCAGTCACAGACTCTTTGATGGATTGTAGGAAGTCCCGAGAAAGTAGAGATGCTGCCCCCTCAAATATCTTGCCATTATCAGAATAAATCCGCTGAGGGCACCTGCGCCTAGCTACGAAACGAGCAAGGGCTGCTAGGAACTTTACGGCGGTGAGATCGGATGTCAGCTCTAAATGGATAGCCTTCGTGAAAAAACACACAAAAACACATACATATCCCTTGGCAATGAGACACGCTCTTCCGGTATAACTTTTAATCTTGAACGGGCCGGCATAATCAACGCCCGTATATGTAAAAGCCCTCGAGAATGAAACTCTGTCCTTTGGAAGATCGCCCATCAGCTGAGTTTGCAGTCTCTTGTAAATCGTGCAGATCTTACACGGATTCACCACTGCCTTGACCTGATTCTTGATTTTAGGAATCCAATACTTCGATCGGATCAGGCGTACGATCAACTGACTACCGCCATGAAGAGTAATCTGGTGGGTGAATTGGACGAGAAGGCGAGACAGTCTACCGCCGTAGGGCAGAATTATTGGATGCCGTTCATCATACTATAGGGCTCTAGAAGCTGTAGAAGCCCTTAAGAGGCCGAGTTGGTCCGTAAATGGAAATAAATTTAAAATTTAAAATTTAAAATTGGAAATTTGAAGCTCATCTTCCCAGCTTATTTCGGTACAGGATTCTTTGAAAGGGTGTATGCTCCGGATCGACTCAGAACTGACGATACATCTTTGTAATGTCCGCGCTGAACACATATTGAAAATATCGCCACTTCAAAATTTGAATGGTCAAATCGGATTGCAGTACTGGACCAGCCCAAATGGCACACGCTAATAATTTCCGCGCTCAGCAGGACGGTTGTAGTGCCTGATCGAAATAATTCTGCACCGTTGAGGTGCTCACGGATGCATTGCCGCGTTGCGAGAGGGCGCCGAGGTTGGGGACATCGTTTAAGGAACTTTGGGAGCCGCGGTGCAGCAGAGTATGATGTTTCCCCCTACACGTGAAACAGCTGTGTGTGATCGTGCAATCACGTAGCCTCTCGCGAAACAATTCAGGCATAGCTGCTTCTTTTTGATGTAGCCGGAACGCACGTCGACAGACATTTAGAGAAAGCGCGGGCACAATCTAATCGGATGATTTTCCTTAGATCATAAGTCACACCCTTTTTGTTTGGTGCTGACCTTTGCCTCGAAGGATTGCAGCTTTTTGGGAACTGACTGAGCCGGCTTCATATCCTCGATAGCCTCCTTTCGCTCAGGAAGGTGTTCATCTCCTCCCAAGCCGGAATTTCGGACTTCTATGTTTGGGACTGTTCCCATAAGGAAAGGCTTAACTTTGGCCGTTTGCTGGCGCACAGGAAGGCCAGCAGACAATCCCAGTGTTCAGTGTATATATGGAAATGTGCTAGCGCTGTCAAACACCCATGAATCGTGGACTGCAGCTCCTTTAGAGCAGGTCCAGATTGTTGAGAAATGAACTCAAGTTGAACAGGAGCTTGAGTTGGCTGTTGACTAAAGGGGTTTTATTTTGGAAACGTTCTTGAAGCGCTTCCCACGCTGACGCGAAACCATTATTTATAAGCGGGGATTTGGACACTATGGCCTTGGGCTCGCCACTAGTTTTGGTGAGGAGATGGAAAAGCTTCTCGACTGGTGTCAGCCTGGGGTTGTTGACATAAACTGCCGTGAACAGGTCCCGGAAAGTGGGCCATCGGAGGTAGTCCCCATCGAAAACTTCTGTATCGCGTTTCGCTAATCTGTGCTGTACAGGTCTCGTATACCAAATAGCAATTGTCTTATTATTCCTGTAAGAGAGGTAAGGTGCTGAGGGATCCTTCCTGGGCAATTAGGTCAGAGCATATTTCATACTCTTTTTCGACCTTATCCCATAAGGCTCGCACTTGGTGCAAATGGACTTGCAGTGTGTGTGAAGACGACGATGCCTGTCTAGGAGTCTTAATCTTGTCTTCGAAGACACTGACGCGATCGCTCACGGCGATGAATTTGTGCAACGCAGCGGTTGCGGTCGATGGCTGGACTGTTGCCTGATTTGTTGCCGACATTCTGCTACTAGCGCGTGTGACCCTCAAGAATTTAGTCCCGGATGCAGAGGGATGCTCTGGCTGTCCCACCAGTGAAGACTCGCTTGACGTTCTCGCCGCCGGTTGGGAGACGACAATTCTCGGACTAGTCCTTGAGCTTGTCGATGACGTGGCACTCGAGCTTCTAGGTTTCGGGCTAGCGGACTTAGGCGCTTGTTTGACGCGAATAGGTAGCGGAGAGGAAGGGGCGCTTTTTCATTCCTTTTTTTTTACGATGATTTGACAATTATTCGAAAAATATTAATTTTTTGTTTCTGGGATCGATTTTACCATATATTAAGTTATAGGTGGAAGATTTTTGTGTGACCGACACTGTTTATTGCCTGGTACTAAGGAATCGTATGAGTGCAGGTGCTTGTATATGAACAAAACGAAGACGAAATAAAACTGCCCCATATATATATGTATGTATGTGATGTTATAGAGTTCGATGCTTAGCGCATAATAGCGGGTAGAGTTTAGCCCATGTATGTATGTATATAGCTGATAGAAAAATTTGGCTGCTCGCAGAATATCGGAAAGCTTATGTAAGCAAATATATATGTATGTCAGGATACAATTAAAAACCAATTATTTTGTGGATATATGTATATAAAAACGATAAATATTTATTTATTGTTTAATTAAATGTTTAATTTATTATTATTTTGTTTTCTTTATTATACCCTTGCAGGGTATTATAATTTCAGTCAGAAGTTTGCAACGCAGTGAAAGATCAGGATCAACAGCCGAGTCGATCTAGTCATGTCCGTCTGTCCGTTCTCAGTTTTAGAGCTATCTGAATGAAACTTTGCAGTTAGTCTTCTATATACTCTCACTCCTACATATGTCGGAACGAGCCGGATCGGACGATTATATCATATAGCTGTCATTGGAACGATCGGAAAATTTTTGGAAAAAAAAAACTTTATATTTGGCCACTAGTATTATTATTTCAGAATTTCGATTTTAATTTCATGAAAATCGGCCAACTTTATCATATAGCTCCCATAGGAACAATCAGAAAAATAAAAAGAAAAACAACATAACTTAAACATCAAATTTGAGATTTGGCAACAAAATATTATTCCATAATTTCGGTTTTAATTTTTTTGGTTTTTTGAGCCGAAGTTAGCTTCCTTTCTTGTTTTTCTTTTATATATATTAAATATTATTGTATATACATTGGTATGTGTTTTCACGGATAATATAATAAAAACTATAAATTTCGGATGTAAATTTATATTTAATGTGGAATATGTGTGTCTGTAATTTTATTAAAAGTTCGGGATATGTATGTATGTGCGGAATAATTAATTTTTGGTATATGTTTGTATGTATATATTTGTAAAAAAAACTTGTGGGTAAACTTAGGTTTTTTTATTTATTAATATGTGTATGTGTCTTTGGAGAAATATATTTATAAATGTATATGTGTATGTTTGGATTTGTGTATAAATAATATAATTTATTTATTTAATTTAATATATTTTGTGTGGGTATTTTTTTTACTTTGTATGCAGTATAAATCTATATATGTATGTACGCTTGGACACTAGCAGATCACAGTGAAAATTAAGTCGGGGATCTATATTGGCAAAGCACTTTTCAAAACAGAAAAAAAAATTCAGTGCGCCTAGGCGTATGTATTTATACCTATATATTCTTGTATATAGGCATATCGGATGGAAACCGATGGAAAAGGAATTTGGCGACCACAGACGAATGGTTAGGAAAATAGTCGTACTTATGTATCTTGGAAAGAATCCACAGAGGGTGGCGAGAAGCGAGGACGAAGTCTGCACGGCGACCCTTCGATCCCGCACGGGCGACATCCGACTCGAAGGACCATGAACGGGAGTGGGCGGAGGATTTCCCAAAGTAAGGAGGCTGTTGCTGGGGATGGTCGTCGGTGGCCGTGGAATGGGTTGGTTGGTGGCTGCAGCTTGAGAAATTCCCAAAAAGAAGTCCAAAAGAGAAGGCGGCGAGAGAGAGAGTGCGGGAGCGTACTGGGGGCTTATTTGAAATAAATCTTAGCAAATCAGTTTAGTGTTATAAGAATTGAATGGTACAAAATTTTAATAGGGTCATATAATTGGATTTGCCGGGCGTTGATTCTTAATTTTTATGATCAGTAATATATATATATATAAACCCTAGGAGCAGCACTTGTGTTTGATCGTGGACGAGCAGGAACAGGATAACAGCCGAACTGTGACACTAGGTTTGTGAAGAGTGGTACACCTCAGGCGGTTGTTCTATTTCCACTGCTCTGGTTGATTAACATGAGCGACATATTGAAATAACTCAATAGCGAAGGAGTGAAAGTGGTAGCATATGCGGACGACGTAGTCCTACTCACTATAGAACTTTTCCTCGACGTCATCAGTGAACTAAAGACAAGGGCGCTAACTAAACTGAACTCATGAGCCAAATCTGGGGACTATGCATTAGCCCGAGCAAAACGGAAAGAACAAAGATCCCCACGTTCATAAAACCACAAATAGATGGTACAAACCAAAAATTATCACAAAAAGCTAATTACTTGGGAGTCCTACTGGATACAAAATTATCATGGAAAACAACATCAGCGAACGAGTTAAGACAGCTAGTATAGAATTCTACTCATGTAGAAAGATGTTTGGAAAAAACTGGGGCATACACCACAAGATCATAATATGGCTCGACACAGCAGTGGTGAGACCCATACTCACATACGTAGCACTAGTATTGTGGCCAGCACTAACTAGGGCGTACAACAGACCGAAACTCACGGGGATCCTGAAATCGGCATACGCAGGCGCCACGGGAGCATGCCCTGCGGTTAAATACGGTATTAAACCTAATCCCAATAGAACTCTTCATCCGAAACACAGCAGCTCAAAGCGCGGTATGATTGAAAGCAAGCCAAAGCTCGAAGTACTACCATACTGGGAACTGTGCAATCCTAAACGAAATAGATTATGTGGTATCAACGGGAATAGACAACCGAACTACGATTCGGCAATGCATATACCACCGTATACCCCACAAGGGAAGACTGGAGACGAGGGGGTGTATCCGAGCAAGACAAAGCATCCCATTACACCGACGGCTCGAAACTGAGCTACGGGAAGACCGAGACCCCAAGAATACCAAAGTGAGGATATACTCTAGCATCAGCAAGAACAACATCGACTCTAGTGGCCCAATGCAAGGAGGCGCTAAATAGACTCGCGGAAGATAACACGGTACAAATAGTATGGGTACCGGGACACAACGATATTCCCGGATGTGAGAAAGCTGACGAGCTGGCCAGACAAGGGTCACAGGAAAGCTCTACTAAACTCAGTCCAAACAGAAATCCTCGACTATTTCAAACTACTAGCCAGCAAAAAATGGTCGATGATGACTGAGTACAGAAGATCAAAGCTACACTGGCCAGAGTTCAATAGAAGACGGACAGCATAGCTGATCTCCAAAAGCAAAAAAGACATAGCCCATAGGCACCCATGCCTATAATATGAGCCTACCCTATAACAAATGCTGCAGAAGCTGCAAAGAATAAACCAAAAAGCAGATACCGGAGCACCTTCTGTGTCACTGCCCGGCTTGCTGCAAATTTGGTCCAGATTGGATAATAAATATAGAAGTTATTCAAAGAAGACGAACTTTTTTGTTGTAGGTAAGGTTGTCAAAAAAGTCTTGCGGTATTTTTATTCGTCGCATCGCATCAGACTATACCTTTTTGGAAAGCTCTTTTCACG